>WNWK01042958.1:0-15728 GCA_009830355.1 Cherax destructor | reverse complement strand
CTTTTTTGGGGATTTTTAAAAATTAGGGGAAAATCCACTGCTTAAATATATTTGGGTATTTATTTTCAATGTTTGTCAATTATATCTGAAAATACATGTACACATATGTATTGGGTTTATGGTAGAGTACTTAATGTTTTTTGCTTTTTTTTTACCTTCTGATTTACTGTCTTGATCATGGGTAAAGTACTTTTGGTACCCCGGGGGGGGAATTTTTTCTTCCAAAAGCTTTAAGGGGTTTTTAAAAAATTTATTTTTTCCTAAAAGGGAAAAAGTTGTAAAATAATAGTTTTTTTAAAAAACCCTTTCCCAAAATTACATTTCAAAAGGGTTTAAAAAAATAAATTAAAGGCTTCAAATATGTTTGGGGGCAGGGAGGTGGAGGGAATAACAAAGGGGGAAGTGTTGAGAGACATGTTGGTCAATATGAAGGAGTCGAGGGTAGGACTGGTGTCTGGGAACCCAGGGGCAGTTTGGGGGGAAAGGGATGTTTTTTTAATAGATACAGAATTGGAAGTTTTAAGGGGGTTTAGAGAATACAGTTTGCAGAGGATTAGACATGGGGGGGTGTAGTAAGTGCCTGGGATTCTTCCTGCAGGTGAGTTGGGTTATGGCCCTATAATAAACGCTACAGGTAGGGTTGGTAGACAGCAACCCCCCAGGAGGTACTTTTTCCACCCCGCCGGGGACTGTAAAAAGAAACCTGAAACTGTTTTGGATGATGGTAGGTTTTTTGGGGCTTTTTTTTTCTGTCTCATAAACACGCTGGATAACAGGTTTTCTAGCTACTTTTACTTTCACATAGGTCCCCTACACAGGCATGCACATGCTATACAGGGGTCCCCCGGTTTAAATTTTTTTTTGTTTTAGAATGCCGTTAAAATGCCATTACCAAACGAATTTATCCCCCTAAGGAATAATGTAAAATAGACTAGTCCTTTTAGCCCCCCAAAAAATTTTCAAAAGCATTTAAAAAACCACTGTACATATATACATACACACATCAAGGTTTTTCTTCTTTATCTTAATAGCTTTTTTTCTTTTTTTCCCTCTATTGTCCATGGGGAAGGGGAAAAAGAATCCTTCCTCCTTTTGGGCGTGTCTTAAAAGGGCATAAAATGCCAGGAGCAATGGGCTAGAAACCCCCTTCTCCTGTCACATTTACAAAAAAAGAGAAGAAAAACTTTATAAAACTGGGATGTTTGAATGTGCGGGATGAGGGGGATGATAAGAAAGAGATGATTGCTGATGTTATGAATAAAAAGAAGTTGGATGTCCTGGCCCTAAGCGAAACAAAGCTGAAGGGGGTGGCGGTTTCAGTGGGGAGAAATAAATGGGATTAAGTCGGGGTATCTGAGAGGTTAGAGCTAAGGAAGGGGTAGAAATTGGGAAGGACCAGTTAGGGAAGGAGAAGGGGGAATATAAATGTGTAAATTCAAGGTTTGTATTAAAATAAGGGTGGATGAAAAAAAGTGGGTCATAATAAGCGGGGCACCGGGAGAAGAGGGGAAAAGGGAGGAGAGAGATTTGGGAGATGTTAAGCTAATGTATGGGAATTTTTGAACCAATGAGAGTAATTATGGTGGGGGGACCTAAATGCTAAAGTAGGAGAAACATGTAGAGAGGATGTGGTAGGTAAGTTTGGGGTGCCAGGTGTAAATGATAATGAGAGCCCTTGATTGAACTTTGTATAAAAAGGGGTTTAGATATGATGTGGGGCGAATGACAGAAGTTTTTTGGGACTACGAAGAAAAAAAGACTGTTGAGGACTTCGGGATGTACATGTTTATAGAGGGGCCACAGATATATCAGATCACTTTTTAGTTGTAGCTAAAGGGGGAGAAAAACGAGATGGGATACAAGGAAAATAGAAGCAGTAAGTAAGAGAGAGGTGAAGGTTTATAAACAAAAAGAGGAGGCAGTTAGGGTAAGATATAAACAACTATTGGAGGATAGATGGGCTAGTGAGGGGTAGGCAATGGGGCGAAGATGTAGGGGGTAGGTTAAAGAATGTAGTGTTAGAGTGTTCAGCGAAGTTTGTGGTTACAGGAAAGTGGGTGCGGGAGGGAAGAAGAGCGTTTTGGGGGAATGATGATGTAAAGAGAGGTAAGGGAAAAAAGTTGATATGAGATTTTTTTAAAAAGAGAAGTGATGCAAGGAGGGAAGAGTATATGGAGAGAAAAAGAGAGGTTAAGGGGTGGTGAAGCAATGAAAAAAGAGAGCAAATAAGAGAGTGGGTGAGATGTTATAAACAAATTTTGTTGAAAATAAGAAAAGTTTTGGAGTGAGATTAAAAGTTGAGGAAGCCTGGGAACAAATGGATTTGACATTTAAAAAATAGGAGAGGAGAGTTATTAAAGGGAGAGTTAGAGGTATCGGGAAGATGGAGGGAATATTTTGGGGAGTTGTTAAATTTTGATGAAGACAGAGAAGCTGTGATTTCTGTACAGGGCAAGGAGGAATAACATTTTGTAGGAGTGTGGAAGAGCCAGTTGTGAGTGTGGGGAAAGTTTGGAGGCAGTGAGTAGAATGAAAGGGGAAGGCAGCTGGGATTGATGGGATAAAGATAGAAATGTTAAAAACAGGTGGGGATATAGTTTTAGGGTTGGTGCTATTATTTAATAAATATATGGAAGAGGGTAAGGTACCTAGGGGCTGGCAGAGAGCGGGATTGTTCCTTTGTATAAACAAAGGGGACAAAAAAGAGTGCAAAAATTTTTGGGGGAAAAAGTCTGTTGAGTATACCAGGTAAAGTGTATGGTAGAGTTTTTTTGAAAAAATTAGGAGTAAGACAGAGAGCAGGATAAAATGAACAAGGGGGGTTTAGGAAAGGTAGGGGGTGGTAGACCGTGTTTACAGAAACATATAGGTGAACAGTATTTAGATAAGGGGAAAGAGGTTTTTTGGCATTTATGGATTTGGAAAAGGGGATGATAGGTTGGATAGGGGGCAATGTGGCAGATGTTGTAGGTGTATGGAATAGGAGGTAGGTTACTGAAAGCAGTGAGGAGCTTTTTTTGAGGATAGTGAGGCTCAGGTTAGAGTGGAGGGGGAGGGGGATTATTTCCTAGTAAAAGTAGGCCTTAGACAAGGATGCGTGATGTCACCATGATTGTTTAATATATTTATAGATGGGGTTTTAAAGAAGTGAATGCGAGGTCTTGGCAAGAGGTGTGGGGGTTAAAAGACAAAGAATCAAAAAAAAGTGGGAGTTGTCACAGTTGCTTTTTTCTGATGACACTGCTTTTTTGGGGGATTCTGAAGAGAAGTTGCAGAGGTTGGGGGATGAATTTGGTAGGGTATGTAAAAGAAGAAAATTGAAAGTGAATATAGGGAAAAAGTAAGGTGATGAGGATAAAAAAAGATTAGGTGACGAAAGAATGGATATCAGATTGGAGGGAGAGAGTATGGAGGTGAATGTATTCAGATATATTTGGGAGTGGATATGTCAGCAGATGGGTCTATGAAGGATGAGGTGAATCATAGAATTGATGGGGGGGAAAAGGGGAGGGGGCTGCAGAGTCTGTGGAGACAAAGAACTTTTTCCAAAGGGAAATAAAGAGGGAATGTATGAGGTATAGTTATACCAATACTCTTTATGGGTGTGAAGTAGGGTGATGATTGTTGCAATGAGAAGGGTGGAGGCAGGGAATGTCATGTCTGAGGTCAATGTATGGTGTGAATATTGCAGAGTTGGGGGTTTGGAAATTAAAGGGGGTGCGGGGTTGCCAAAAATATCATACAGAGGGGTGAGGAGGGGTTGTTGAGGTGGTTCGGACATGTAGAGAGAATGGAACGGGCAGAATAACTTTGAGTGTATAAATCTGTAGTGGAGGGGAAGGGGGGGAGGGGGCGGCCCCAGAAAAGGGTTTGGGGGGAGGGGTAAAGGAAGTTTTATAATACAAAAAATATTCACCACATCAAAGGGAAAAAATTTTAAAGCATGTGTGTACTTTATGCATTTTTATCCTAGCTCTATTGCTTGCAAACATATATGATAATGTAAATTTATCAGGCTCTTGTATGCATTTGAAAATGGAGAGAGAGAAAAAATTTTACTTTTGAGCAGTAGTTCAGAACCTAACCTGCTGTATAAACGAGGGTTGCCTGTATATAGACTTTTGGTTTTCCCAAGGAATGAAGGGGGAGTGCTGAACCCAAACATATTTGCTTGGGGAATGGCAAGTAATCATGTTTGATCCCAAAGGGAAAAGAACAGGTTAATACTTTGATCAAGGCCCCCCCCCTGACATCAATAAGCCTCCCTTTGGGGGGGTCACCCTGAAGGAAAATGACTGATGAGAATACAAGGGGTGTGCTTTTTTTCACTTTTGGAAAATAGTTATGCTTGGTCATTATATTTTTTTCTCCACAGATTGGACAAGTATAATTGCTATATTGTGTGTGGTAGCCTTAGCACCACAGTTGAATCATTGTGGTGTATTTGTTCCCTTAGTGGCAGACATTAACTGTGTGCCGGGAAAATGTTGGGGTTTGGGATGCTGGTAGAGCAGTTTCTACAGATACTAAAACAGAAAATTTTAATCTAGTCATTGAGGAGTGGTATTCTCATTCACCTCAATGTTCCTTGATGCTGGTGACAGGCTCTTTATCCCAAAGGGTTATTATAATCATGGGGAAAAGCTAAACCATAGGATTATACAGCGCCTGTGGGGTGGGAAGGAAGGTATTCAGGGTTAATTCAGGGAACTGGGGGCACAAACCAATTCCCTAGATCAGGGGCCCCCACCAGCATCAAGGAACCCCCCTTGAGGGGATCCAAGGAATAGAGCCTGCTCTTTGGATTGAACCAAAACCCTTTCCATTCCCCATTAGTGCTATATGCCCCCATAGGTTTAGGACTAAGAATATAGTGCAGTTCAATTTGTTTTTGCATATCCAAAGCATTTATATTATATTCATGGAGTGTTAAACCATAAAGGGTTCTCTAGTACCCGGGAAAATGACAAACATTGGATACAAAAATTGGTTCATCGGTGTTAAGGAACCCATCTGCATTAAGGCACCTTTAGGGTAAATTATTACTTTTTGAGAGGGAAAGCACAACCCCCTTTTTCTTTGATTAAAAATTACAATAAAATCAAGTGCAAAACCCCTCACTAGCAACAAGGAACCCCCTTTGAGCAGTGCCGTTTCCAATATAATCAGAACTAAGCACTAAACCCACAAGGGTCATATAGAATTGCTAGCTCACCCCGAGGTTCGGGAGGAAACATTGGGACGCTTTTCCCTTTTTTAAGCATCTGCTGTCACTGTTCACCTAGCAGTACCTGGTTGTTGCATCCTGGGAAAAAATCGACCTAATTTGCCAAAATTTTTTGCACAAGTGGTTTTCTATATAGCAGTATGTCATTGATGTCAGATAGGCCTGTTTACCTTGTTCATGTACTTGTAGAAATAAAGATACTATATTTCATTAGTTTGAGTCCCATGAAAAGGAGACTTGCAGGAGAAAAATCAGGTGTTGAGAGCCCTTCAAAGGAGTTATATTCATGGGAAGTACTAACCCCAAGTCATACACTAACGTGTAAAGGTCTTTCGATATCCAGCTATCCTTCCATTATTTTCCCCACTGTACAATAAATTATATAATTTTTAAAAAGGTTGTATAAGTGAATAGAATAAAAAAATTGATTTTTTTTTTTTTATAAGACAAAATAATTAACGTTTTCTGCTAAAGATAAAGTATTGCCCCTCAACCAGGCAGCACGCGTGATCCTCCCTTGTCTGAGAGTAGCGGTAACCACGTCCCAGACCACGGTGCTTGCGACCTGCTGAAGTCTTTCCACGCATTTTCCCGTGCTTTTGTGTAGGCTTGACAACCATTTTTCAAGCATCCTTTCAATGGAATTTTAGTGTCAACCAAAATCACTTAAAATATTTGAATGTAGAGTCTTGGGCAACCCAGAGCTGTTCAGCACACGCAAACCCCCAAGTCTTCCCCCGTTTGTTTCCCGCAAAAAAACATAAAAAAAAGAAAAAAAGGGAAAACTGGGAGGCCTCTGCCCATGCGAGGGAAGTCCAAGTCTCCTACCGACTCCAACCTAGTCTGATCAGGTCACATTCACTTGTTCCACTCATCCACAACTATTCGAAACAAGTGCTTTCTATATCCTTCCTGAATCTGATTTTTCCAACTTAAAAACCCTTGCTGCGAGTCCTGTCTAGGCTAGATATTTTTAGCATGTTATTTTAAACCCCTTTTCATATTTTCCATGTATACACCCCAATCATATCTTCCCTAATTCTAACCTTTTTAGAGTGAGCAGAAAGGGGCCCCAGTATCCTCCCGGAAGATTTCTGATACATGGGATCAACTTTTCTCCTTTTGTACATTTTCCCGAATGAGGCCTAACCAAGGGTATATAGTTGAAGAACAACCTGAAGATTTATTATTTGTGCCCTTATATGAACCAAATTCTGTTCGCATTCCAAAAGCTTTTGCCCAAAAAGGAAAAAATAAGAAAAAACACCCCCCAAAAAGGGGCCTTATAACAGTAAGGGACTCTTGATCCAAAGATCTGGGCTTCCCCCCTCCATGGGGCCAAACTTGTTTCTTATGCCAACCACAGCTATTTAACCCCAGGGGCTGTGCCGTAGTTCTACAGCTTTGAGTTCAGGGCCCCAAAATGTAGATCTACGTCATGAGCTCAGCTCACCAGATAAGCTTTGCTAAATTTGGGCCTAGATATGAGAGAATACATCTATGTGGTAAGTGTGCACCACAAAATCCCAGCACACAGTGCATGAGAAAAACTGAAACAGAATTTTAAAAACAGCTACTTTGCAGTGTTTTTTGATACCTTTTTTTAGTTGTATTTGTGATTTCTTTGGGCTCATTTGATAGTATGGAAGATATATGACAGATATAGATGATGATTTTAGTTTTAGTAATGGAAATGGCTTGAAACTGAGCTCAAAGTAGGGGAAAAGTTAAATTTTTTCTGATTTTCAAAGTAAACAAATGACCTCACACGCTAATACGCGCCAGCTGGTGGGTCTAATATACGTTCACAAATGTGGTGATATTTGTAAAATTATTACAATATTGCATAACAGTAAATCTTCCATTTTTGGTTTGAAAAAATTCAGTGAATAAAAAATAATAAAATTAATTTGTAAATACTGAAAACGAACTAATGAACAGAGGAAATGTTAGTTATGCCAGGAATGCCTGCATTGTTTATTCTGCACCCTATTTTGAAATTGGAATATTTTGAACTTTGAGTTAAATTGGCTAAATTACCAATTTCCAATCACTATTTTGTAGTTGAAACAGTTGACTGGGCGATTTCTTTTGCTCAATCGATAGAATAGAGGTAATACTAGTGAAATAGCTAAGAATTTGGTCGACTGGAATAATGTAATTGGCCTAAATGGGAGTCAAAGTCGGCAAAATTACCGATGCGTAATATCGCAGACACAGCAAAATTCAGAGCAAAATTTTGTCAATTTTCAATCAAATTTCGTACTTTTTATTTTATTACCTTCAGAAAGATTTTCTACGATTTCATAAGAAAAATAAGAATTTTTTTGAGAATTGGACACTGGTGCATCCCTTCCAAAAATGGCCTTAGACCCTGAAAGGGTTAATAAACATTAAGACTGACAAGTCCTGCAAAAAAAATATCGAGCCGCTACCCCCATTAAAATTACCAAGGAATGTAAGGTGCGGGAGATCCAAGAAATAACCTAACCAATAATGAAAACAAAGGGACCTACTAGATTCAGTCAGAAATGACTATACTGTATATACAGATGCAAGGAAGAAACTGAGGAAGGCACAGTAGATGTGCAATGCTGAACTAAATACTTAAGTAGTTTATATCAAGTGCATTTAAATTTAAGTGATTAATGCGAGAAGCACTAAAAGACAGATACATAGGTACATTGTCAAGATAGCAAGCTAAGCTTAAGACCAAAAATTTCTTTAATCATAATTAATGTGGTGAAATGTAAGTAATATAAGGACTTTATTAATTAGCTTTACATTAAATTACTTACTTCAGCTAGAGACTGCAAGTTGCGGGTTGGCTTCAGTTGATTTACCCCATGGCTCTTGGTTTACCATATGTAGCACCCTTGGGCACTGGGCGCTTGCGACCACCACGACGAACACGAATGCGATAAATCACATAGCCTAAAAAAAAAAATTAAAAATTAAACTAGGAGCTAAAACAACAACCTTTAATTTTATGTAAATAACATAATTCAGATAAAAAGGGTATTTGTGTGTCAACAGTGACCTCTGAGTGGTGCATATACATTCATCATAAAATTATTAAACTAGTAATCCATAAAAATTTACTCTAAAAATATCTAATTGAAAATTACCTGTTTTAGCCTTGTAGCCAAGCCTGCGGGCCTTCTCAGGACGAGAGGGTCTGGGAGCACGGTGTAGCTTGTTTAAGTGCCGATATTGCCAGGCACGCACACGCAATAAGAAGCGCATAACATCACTCTGCTTCTTCCTGTAAATCTCCTGCATGTATTTATATGCGCCCATCTTGAAGTGGGTGAGACCTGTGGAAGAAATTACGTTAAATGTAAACTAAGATCAAAAGATTACAAGCATGAGTAAATATCAGCAAAGGACAGCCTATCAACATAACCATCTGAATGGCGCTTTTAATTTCATCACATGTTGGTAAATCTTTAAATAACTATCAGTGGTACCCAGAGTTTCGTACTTTATTTGTTCCAGAATGCTGTTGAGTGTCGTTCCCAAAGAATTTGTTCCCATAAGGAATAATGTAAATTAGATTAGTCTGTTTCAGACCCCCAAAAATACACTTACAAAAGCACTTACATAATTGTTCAGTTGGGAGCTGTACGAAACTCAAGGTACCACTGTACTAGATTACCTTACTCTGTCAAGTGAAGAACTGAAGATAATCTAATAAATTGATAAAAATAAATACTGGACCTACCAGGTTCAGCTACTAGTCAGAACTATATTATAATTTTACAATGCTGTATAAGCATACTATCTAAATTCCAACAAAAGTGTAGTCTGTATGATTACTAACTTAAGCAAATTGTTATTTTGGAGGCATTAGAAACAAACTTTGATGAAAGGAAGATTTGTATTAAAATGTGCCTGGCCACTGGCACCCACATTTAAAAAAAATTCTGGATATGTTAAGGTTTGGCATTTAAATTAAAACTACACAAAATACACCCTTAGAAGAGTATTTTTTCAGGTAGTCTATGACTGAATATCACTGAGTGGGCTGGAGTCCATTCTAACACTTACAATCTTCCTTGCAAAATTGTTGCTAAGGGTGATGGACTCTACATCGTCTTCACATCTATACTACTTTCTGTACTTGACTGACGCCTCTGTCTAGGCAAAAAGTTTTAAAATAAAAAAGCCTAACTGTTGCCTGTGTGTCTTACCAACGTGTCGGTATTCCATACCATTTTGACATTCACTCCTTAAGGTTTAATATACTAAGATTACTTATTGACCGACCATCATATTTATCACCATTTCCCCAGCAACACAAACCATGCCCAACACCACTGCAACACCTCAAACAAATACCCAAAGAAAATAAGCCAAAATAATAGGAAATAGGAGACGGGGGGGATATACCTCACACCACAAGAACCTTCATTTTTTCCCCCTCAACCCAATACAACCCCAGCAACACAACCATGCCCCAACACCTGTATAATGCCCCAAAACAAAAACAAATACCCAACAAAAATGGTCAAAAATAACTTAAAATATGGAGACTGGAGGACCGTAACCTCACCCCAGGACCTTCCTCTCCCTCCCTCATATATACCCAATATAACCCAGACAACTCTAACACAGCCATGCCCCAACACAACACTTGAAACAAATACCCAGGAAAAAAAGGTAAAAAAAAATGGAAAATATGGAGAGGGTTGGAGCGAACCTCACCACAATACTCACCTTAATACTCCCTCATATGCCCCCAATATAACCCCGACAACCATGCCCCCAATATAACCCCGACAACCATGCCCCCAATATAACCCCGACAACCATGCCCCAATATAACCCCGACAACCATGCCCCAATATAACCCCGACAACCATGCCCCCAATATAACCCCGACAACCATGCCCCCAATATAACCCCGACAACCATGCCCCCAATATAACCCCGACAACCATGCCCCCAAATAACCCCGACAACCATGCCCCCCAAAATAACCCCGACAACCATGCCCCCAATATAACCCCGACAACCATGCCCCCAATATAACCCCGACAACCATGCCCCCAATATAACCCCGAAACCATGCCCCCAATATAACCCCGACAACCATGCCCCCAATATAACCCCGACAACCATGCCCCAATATAACCCCGACAACCATGCCCCCAATATAACCCCGACAACCATGCCCCCAATATAACCCCGACAACCATGCCCCCAATATAACCCCGACAACCATGCCCCCAATAAAACCCCGACAACCATGCCCCCAATATAACCCCGACAACCA
This sequence comes from Cherax destructor, assembly GCA_009830355.1. Lineage (NCBI taxonomy): Eukaryota > Metazoa > Arthropoda > Malacostraca > Decapoda > Parastacidae > Cherax > Cherax destructor. The sequence goes on along the minus strand of WNWK01042958.1, from coordinate 5,223 downwards.
TGCCCCAATAAAACCCCGACAACCATGCCCCCCAATAAAACCCCCGACAACCATGCCCCCAATATAACCCCGACAACCATGCCCCCAATAAAACCCCGAAAACCCATGCCCCCAATAAAACCCCCGACAACCATCCCCCCAATAAAACCCCCGACAACCATGCCCCCAATATAACCCCGACAACCATGCCCAATAAAACCCCCGACAACCATGCCCCCAATATAACCCCAAAAACCCATCCCCCCAATATAACCCCAACAAAAATGCCCCCAATAAAACCCCCAACAACAATGCCCCCAATACAACCCCAACAACAATCCCCCAATATAACCCCAACAACAATGCCCAACAAAAAGAAAAAATACGCAAGGAAAATTGTAAAATATAAAATATGGAGCATGGGAGCGTAACATCCCCAAAAACCTTATACTAATACCCAATACATTATTAAAACCGCTAAATAAAATAATATAACCCCAAAAACACAACACAACCAAGGAAAATTAGCAAAATATAAAATATGGAGGCTAGAACTAACCTCACCCCACGAGAACCTTATGCTACCTCTTATACATTTAAAAACTTTAAAAACCCAAAAATACACATAATACAACCCCAAAAACACATCACAACCATGCTCCAACACCCGTGTAACCCCCCAAAACCCAAAAAACCCCAAGGAAAATGGGAAAAAATAAGGTAAAATACGGAGAGAGGAAAGCGCGACCTCACCCCAGGGAGGACGACGGAGAGAACCTTCCCCCTTTCTGTCTTGTTCTTTATTATTTATTCATTTGTCGCCTTTATTTTGGGGTTTTAAGCGGGTTTTTTCTGGGGGTTTTTGTAGTGGGGGGTTTTTTATTGATTGTGGTGGCTGGGGGCTTTTGTGATTTTTGTTTTTAGTAGGGGTTTTATCATGGGATGTTAACTGGGTATTGTTAGGAATTTTTGTTTTAAAATTGTTATTATTATTATTATCATATTATCATATTATTATAATTGTTATTATAGTATTATTATAATTATTATAGTATTTTAAAAATTATAGTATTAAAATTATTATAGTATTATAATTATTATATTATTGTAATTATTATTAATTATTGTTAATCAGTTTAATTATTATTATAACTTATATTATTGTTAATCATTATAACTTAATTATTGTTAATCATTATAATTTTTAAATTATAATGTATTATTGTTAATCATTATAATATTATTGTAGCTGCTATTATTACTGTTAATCATTATAATTATTATTGTAGCTGCTATTATTACTGTTAATCATTATAATTATTATTATAGCTGTTATTATTATTATTGTTTATTAGTAAGTAAGTTTATTCAGGTATACCCACACCTAGCCAAGCACGTGAAGAAACTAGAGAAAGTGCAAGGTTTGCAACAAGACTAGTAAAGTAGTAAAGTAGTAAAGTAAATTTTATTTCATTGCAGATTGCAGATTACATAGGTATTTAGTTACAATGTAAATTGAGTGCAAGGAGAGCCACTGACATGCCATGGCATTAGGGGCAGCTTATTCAGTAACTTAAAGACTATGTACTTAATATTAGAGAAATTTATTGAGTTTATTCTAGTTAAAATTGTTTTCAAAATTACAATATGATGAAATTTTACTGTTTAAATTGTTATATGATGATATTAGATTGTTACAGTAATGGTAATATGGAATTGAGATTATCTTAAGGAAAATAACATTGAGCTTTTTTGACATTAACTTGTAATATGAGTATTTAGTTTGATTGAGTAGGGGGTAACATAACAGTAACATATTATTAAAAATTGAGATTATCGTATAGGAAAGTAATATTGAGCTTTTTTCAAAGTAGTTTATAGTATGATCATTTAGTTTTGGGTGAGTAGGTGGTTTTTGAGTTGTCTTAAATTGATTTTCAGACAAGATTATCTTAATATTTACTGGTAATGAATTCCCGATTCTGGGGGGCCCCTTTTTGTGCATAGAATTTTACATAGGTTGATATGAACACGGGGTATATCAAAAAATGATCTGTGTCTTGTGTTGTGGTCATGGGTCCTATTAAAGTTGGTGAGGAGATTTGAGCAGAGGGTTTATATTAGAGTGTAAAGTTTTATATATGTAGTAGGCACAAGAGTAAGTATGAATGTTCTTTACGGTGAGTAGTTTGAGACTTTTGAATATTGGTGGAGTATGCTGTCTAGAGTGGGAATTTGTTATCATTCTGACTGCGGCCTTTTGTTGTGTTATGAGTGGTCTAAGGTGATTTAATGTTGTTGATCCCCATGCACAGATTCCATAGGTGAGATACGGGTAGATAAGGAATGATATAGTGCAAGGAGAGCTGATTGGGGGTACATAATAGCGTATCTTTGATAATATGCCTACTGTCTTCGAGATTTTCTTGGAAATTTGTTGTATATGTGTTTGGAATTTAAGGCTACTGTCAAGGTGGATTTCTAGGAATTTTCCCTCTGTGAGTCTTGTGATGGGTGAACCATTGAGTGTTATGTTAAGTGGAACATTTGTGGCTTTGCTTCCAAACTGTATGAAGTAGGTCTTGTCAGTATTGGAGTAAGCTTGTTAGTCGTCATCCATGTTGATATTTTCTGTAATTCGGCATTAACAGTGTTGGCCAGTATAACTGGATTTGGGTGAGAGAAGACATATGTTGTGTCATCTGCAAATAAAATGGGTTGAGAGTTGTGATGCATTCGGTAGGTCATTTATGTAAATGAGGAATAGGAGTGGCCCCAGGACACTTCCTTGGGGGACTCCGACTGTAATTTGTTGTGTGAAGAGTTCGCTCCATTTGTGTACACGTATTGGCTTCTGTTGGTGAGGTATGACTTTAGGTTAAGGGAAGGATAGGTTAAGGGAAATCGACATGACGACACTGGAGGACAGGAGAGATAGGGGAGACATGATAACAACATATAAGATACTGAGAGGAATCGACAAGGTGGACAGAGACAGAATGTTCCAGAGATGGGACACAGCAACAAGGGGACACAGTTGGAAGTTGAAGACTCAGATGAATCACAGGGATGTTAGGAAGTATTTCTTCAGTCAGAGTGGTCAGGAAGTGGAATAGCTTGGAAGGGATGTAGTGGAGGCAGGTTCCATACATAGCTTTAAGGAGAGGTATGATAAAGCCATGGAGCAGGAGAGTGACCCAGTAGCGGTCAGTGAAGAGGCGGGGGGCCCGGAGCTATGAATCGACCCCTGCAACCACAACTAGGTGAGTAAGTTACATAGATTATCATACATAGCAGCATATGTGGATTATTATTATAATCAAATAGAAGCGCTAAACCACAGGGGTTATACAGCGAATATGTGTAGAGAACCCTCCAGGGTAACCCAAAAAGTCAGAGTGACTTATTTCCATTGGAGTCCTTATTATTATTGTTAATCATTATAATTATTATTATAGCTGTTATTATTATTAATTATTAATGTTATTGTTAGTATTATCATCTAAATTACAATTGTTATTACCATCGCTATCATAATTATCATAAAGGAAGAAGCCTGTGTCAACTACCACTGGCGGAGTAAGGTTACATTGGGTTCTTTGAGTTTCGATGCTATGTAATTTTTAATTTTTATGTTGTAAAAAAACTATCTATTGTTAATTTTTTTGATAGGGGGAGAGCAAAACCCGTAGGGATTATGCAGCGCCTGGGGGGGGTGAGTTAAGGCCTCCAGGGAATTTGAGAAATTTAAATTTCCCCTGGATCAAACCCTCACCAGTATGAAAAAAAGAAACATCCTCCCTTTGATTTTAAAGGGTCCAGGACCCAAAGGAAGAAGGGGGCATCTGTTTCCCCGGGGATCAAGGGTTTTTGGTTTGGGGGGTCAGTCCCCCGGTCTGGTGTGATTAATGTTCGGGGGGTCAGTCCCCCCGGGTCTGGTGTGTCAATATAAGTTCTGGGGTCAGTGTCCCCAGGCCTGGTATGTCATTAATAAATTTTGGGGCGTGCCCCCCAGGTCTGGTGTGTCAAAAATTTGTTCTGGGGGTCAGTGCCCCCAGGCCTGGTATGTCATTAATAATTAATGTTCGGGGTCAGTGCCCCCAGGCCTGGTATGTCATTATAATTAATGTTCTGGGGTCATCCCCCAGGTCTGGTGTGTCAATAAGTTCGGGGCGTCCCCCAGGCCTGGTATGTCATTAATAAAATGTTCTGGGGTCAGTGTACCCCAGGCCTGGTTTTCATTAAAAAGTTCTGGGGTCAGTCCCACCAGGTCTGGCGTGTCAATAATTAATGTTCGGGGGGGTCAGTGCCCCCGGGCCCCGGTGTCATTAATAAAAGTTCTGGGGGTCAGGCCCCCCCGACCCTTGACCAAGCTTCATAGATCAGAAAGAAAATATTATAATTCAAATTGAAATTTTTTTTTCATAATATACATTCAGGATTAAGAACTGTATTAAAAAATACACAAAAATGGTGTATACATCGGGTTTTTTTTATTGTATATTTGTTCCCCTAGGGTTTGGGGACTCTTGGTTCATGGGGGGTATCTACGTTCCTTAAGGAGCTGGGCAAAAAACTCATCAGGGTAACTAGGGGTCCCAGGGCAGCTAGTTTTCTGTTCCAGCGACTCAGTGCTGCTGTTCGAGGGGGAATGCCTGCTGTATTTTTTGGGGACGCGCCCCAGCTCTGAGGAGCTGGATGAGTTTTCGCATTATAATCAGTGACAAACACGTAACATATGTACTAGACATGTATCTCCCACACCCATTTCTGTATATGCCACCTGTATATTTTTTATATTTAATGACTAGAAATAATCTAAATCTAAACTGTTTGTGTATACCGTAATAAACTGTAAAGACTGAGTATACTGTAATAGACTGTGTATACTGTAATAGACTGTGTATACTGTAATAGACTGAGTATACTGTAATAGACTGTGTATACTGTAATGACAGTGTATACTGTAATAGACGTATACTGTAATAGACTGTGTATACTGTAATAGACTGTATACTGTAATAGACTGTGTATACTGTAATACTGTGTTTCAACATACTGTGTATACTGTAATACTGTGTATACTGTAATAGACGGTGTATACTGTAATACTTTATACTGTAATAGACTGTGTATACTGTAATTGACTGAGTATACTGTAATAGACTGTCTATACTGTAATAGACTGTGTATACTGTAATAGACTGTGTATACTGTAATAGACTGTGTATACTGTAATAGACT
>WNWK01042957.1:0-15730 GCA_009830355.1 Cherax destructor | reverse complement strand
AATATGGCATATATTATTCATTTCAGCATCTTTCTTATAGTTCTAGGGTATTTATCATGTTTCTGATATCAATTTGGAATAAATGTAATAGATAGATAACCTTTATTACAAATATTAGTGTAATTACACAACATTTTATTAGCACTAAGGCTAACATCCATCAACCATGACGAATCACCAGACACTGAATGTTACTGCGCCTCTCCCTCCCTCCAATAGCTCCTCCCACTTCGTAACGATGTTAGATGGTGAATTTAATGTATTTTTCTGTAAGCTTAACTCGTTGTATGTGTATTTTACTTTTTATTGTTTTCTGTAATATATGAGTTATGCAAATTAAAATAAAGTTATGAAGTTGGAGTTTCATTTTTTGTTCTAATGTATACATATTTAATTCAACATTTGGCATCATTACAAAGTGGGCGGAGCTACAGCAGAGGCAGAAGAAGCAGTGTCAGTAACTTGATATCCCATGACACTTCACAACACTATAAAATATGTATTGTATAATTATACTATTACAGGCCTCCCTTCACAGCCAGCTCATGTCAAAATAACATGTATATAGTACATTATTTTACGATGTTTATATGTGTTTTATGATTGTTCATGGTTCAATAGGTTAAGGAAGCAGTATTGTATTATATTTCCCTACAATATATTGGGGCACCAAACATTCGCGATTTTTCAACATTCACGAGGCTCTTGATCCCCTAACCCTCGCGAATGTTGAGGGATACCTGTATTGTGAATCTTTGAAAGAGCGCGCTAGGTAATGTTCTCTCAATGGTAAACAACGCTTCACTGGCGTCCTGTGCTTGCGCGGAGCAGGCAGACACGTCTAATACTTTTCGCTAACCGAGGAATTTTTCGCTAACCGATTACGAAAAATCTTTCGTTTTCCGAAGCTTTCGTTAACGGAACCTTTCGTTAACAGAGGGTCCACTGTACATTGGTTCTCTCTTGTGAGTCTGTTGCCTATTGCAAATTTTGCTTAATTGTGCTATTTAACTATCCTTGACCTTTCAGTGATAATGCAAACAATAAATAGGTGCCTTGATGCTTGCTGATTGTTACAGGTGGCCTCCTATGCAAAGATAGTGTATAGTTTATATGGAAATAAACTATGAAATAAGTTAGGATAACAGCTCTGTATACCCGTCTTATGTCTAAGTTGCAATATAAAACACCTGTGAAGTTATAATTAATTTATTTCTTTGGAAATATCATAAGAATAGTATGAGAATGAGAAGTGTCTTTTTGTTTGGCATACTTTCAACAACATGAATGTATGGTTATTTTTATGAAGGTTGATGGATAACATTTTTTATAACATTGACTTGTGTATTGGACAGGATTCATATACAGTGGACCCTCGGTTTTCGTTGAAAATTCATTCAAGAATGCTGTTTGAGTGCCATTACCGAACGAATTTGTTCCCATAAGGACAAATGTAAATTAGATTAGTCGTTTCAGAACCCCAAAAATACACTTACAAAAGCTCTTACAAAAATACATTTACATACATGTAATTGTTCGAGTTTGGAGGTGAGCAAAAACCGAGGGTCCACTGTATTAAATTAACCCTAAAATTAAGTAATTAAGTTTATTTACATATAAGTACACATAAATACAGTACACAAATTATCATACATACAGTGGAACATTGGTAATTGAACAGCTCCGTACTCGAACAATAAGGTATTCAAACGCTTTGTTTGGTAAAATCGCTCATTAGTCGACCAATATCTCGGCACTACAACGAACAGACACGACCTGCCAGAACTTCGCTGTAAACTACAGTGGACCCCTGGTGTTCGTAATTAATATGTTCCAGAAGGAGTGACAAACACCGAATATTACGAACTCCGAATCTATTTTCCCCGTAAGAAATAATCGAAATTCAATTAATCCGTTCCAGACACCAAAAAGTATTAAAATAAAATATTTTGGTACATTAAATATACATTTAATTACACAGAAAACAATGAGACATGAAGAATAAAACAAGAAAACTATGACACTTACATTTATTGAAGAGTTGTTGATGTGTGGAAGACGGGAGGAGGGGAGAGGATGGAAGAGTTGTTATTCTTTGGAAGGGGAATCACCTTCCATAAAAACCTCAGGTACCAAGTCCTTTGCCGGGATTACTTACCTTCTTTGTTTTTTAATGCCACTAGGACCAGCTTGAGAGTCACTGGACCCCTGTTTCACAAAATAACTGTCCAGAGAGCTCTGTGTCTGGCACCTCTTTAAAACTTGCCTAAAATGGGACACCACCTTGTCATTGTACATGTTGCCAACACAGCCTGCAACAGTTTTGTCAGGGTGAAAATTATCCATAAATCTTTTGCACATCAGTCCACTTGGCACAGATCTCCTTAATCTTTGAAGAAGTAAACGTCTTCCATCTCTCTTCCTCCTCCTCCTCCTCCTCCTCCGAAGCAGTTTCCCAGAGAAAGTTTTTAGTAAAGTTCCTTTGGTAAAGAAAGTGAGAAACACGATAGAATTAAAGGCAGGCATAGAAGCAAGGAGTGTAGCAGGCATGCAGGGAGTGTAGCAGGCATGCAGGGAGTGTAGCAGGAAGGCAGGGAGTTTAGCAGGCATGCAGTGAGTGTAGTTGGAGTGACTCAAGCTGGTCATAGTGGCATTAAGACAAAGAAGGGAAGTAACCCAAAAGAGGGCTTTGCTACCTGAAGTCCTTATGGAGGGGGATTCCCCTTCCAAACAATAACTCTTATGGGAGGTTATAAGAACATAAGAACATAAGAAAGGAGGAACACTGCAGCAGGCCTGTTGGCCCATACTAGGCAGGTCCTTTACAATCCGTCCCACTAACAGAATATTTGCTCAACCCAATTTTCAATGCTACCCAAGAAATAAGCTTTGATAATTCTATCCACTCATGTGCGAGTCCCACTCAAATCCAACCCCTCTCACTCATGAATTTATCCAACCTAAATTTGAAACTACCCAAGGTCCTAGCTTCAATAACCCTACTAGGCAGACTGTTCCACTCATCAACTACCCTATTTCCAAACCAATACTTTCCATTTTGGTGTTAGGCCGAGCTTCTGGAACAGATTACAGCCGATAACCGAGAGTCCACTGTACTACTTACCTTTTGCCCTACATTCATAAGACTAAAAATATTTTAAGGTAATTAATGAAAGTACTGTGTTTGTATTTCACATTTTATTGTGTTTTTTTAATGCCTATTTCTATTAATAACTTAATATAAGTTAGTGTAAACTTGTCTGGCATTTATATGCATTTATAAATGGGAAAAAATGCAATTCTGCTTTTCGGCAATGTCTGCTTTCCTGTGAGAGCCTGGAACCTAACCTGCCATATAAGTGGGGCCCTACTGTACTACTGTCCTGCCAAGTGAGTGTGAAATGGAAACCTGTAATTGTTTTACATGATGGTAGGATTGCTGGTGTCTTTTTTCTGTCTCATAAACATGAAAGATTTCAGGTACGTCTTTCTAATTCTACTTACACTTACATCACACTAGCATGTACTAGCAAATATATATACACACACCTAGTCTATCCTCTGTGAACAGAGTTACACAGAGTCCTGAGAAGTATGTTTCGTCTCACCACCGAATACATACTCTACCAAACAGAGTCTAAATGACGAGAAAACAAGCAGAGACTGGAGAGAGGTGTTGACTCAACGATGGTCAGCAGCGCAGAGAGGTGGAGGCGGGAGAAGCAATCTTCCACCTCAGGTGTGGACTCGCCACCGACTGGCTACCAGCAAGAGCCGGCAGAATAACAAGCGAACTGTCGAAAGCTGTAGTTTGCCAACTCACGGGCTTATACAACACACTTGAGCACAATATTTAATGTTACATCCTACCTAATAAAAATAGCTAAGTCAAATAATGTCAAATAAGTCAAATAGGTCAAATACTAATATAAAGCAAGATATTAATGATTTAATAGCAATATAAAATTAAAAGAAAATGGAAAATATACATCATAAATTTATATATAAATTGTGGCCCAATTCTGGGGTCGCAATAAGTAGTACAGTATAGTAGAACAGTATAGTAGTTCAGTACAGTTGTTCAGTATAGTAGTACAGTATAGTAGTACAGTATAGTAATACAGTATAGTAGTACAGTATACTACTACAGTATAGTAGTACAGTATAGTAGTACAGTATAGTAGTACAGTACAGTATAGTAGAACAGGTCAGTAGTACAGTATTGTACTACTGTATAGTAGTACAGAATAGTAGTACAGTAGTGCAGTACAGTAGTACAGTACAGTAGTTCAGTATAGTAGTGCAGTATAGTAGTACAGTACAGTAGTACACTATAGTACAGTATAGAAGTACAGTACAGTAGTACAGTATAGTAGTACAGTATAGAAGTACAGTACAGTAGTACAGTATTGTAGAACAGTATAGTAGTACAGTACACAAGTACATCAAGGAAAGGAAGAGTGTTGTCGACTTCTTCTTCTTCTTCTTTCCTTGATGTTCTTCTCTGCAAAGCTGACCATGAACTTCGTTTTAAAGTCTATCGAAAACCTACCAATCAACACGATCTTCTCCACTTCTACTCTCACCACGACACCAAAACTAAACGTGGTGTAATTATAGGTTTTTTCCTGCGCGCACTCAGAATCTGCAGCAGTGAGTTCCTTGAAGAAGAATGCTCCCTCATTGAACAAGTTTTTTCCAAACTTCACTATCCTCGTCACTTCATTAGAGACTGCAGACGACAGGCATTAAACATCTTCAACACACCCAGAGAAGACACTGCTGAGGAGAGATACATAGTCCTTCCCACCAACTCCATTTCCAAACACGTTTCCAACATTTTTTCTAAGACATTATTCCGAGTATCCACCTCCACATCCACCACCATCAAGGACATTACCAGTAACAGACAGGAAAAGCTTCAATCCACGGCAGGGGTATACACAATCCCTTGTAATGGCTGCAGCAAATTATACGTCGGCGAAACATCCAGAGACCTCCAAACACGCATTTCAGAACACCAGTACGCAGGCAGATCTGACGACTCAAGAAATGCCTGTGTTCAAATTCTTTATTTCATGTAATACAAGGTGGGGGGTACTTATAGTTATACATTAAAGTTGATATTACAAGATGGCCAATAATATGCCTAGGTATGCCTAGGTTTTTCAGGCAGTCTTATGATAGGTCTTACTCAATAGCTATACAATGGATATACAGATTGTAAGGTTAGGTTAGGTTTACAAAATTTAGGTACTGGAATTTAAACATTGAGAATTTAACAATTAGTATAAAAAGTTAGCAATTAGTTTATATACTAATGATAAAGGTGATATATTGGCATAATATAGTTTCTATATTGGAGTATCTTAGGCAAACTTATGACTAGCTTAAGTATTATGGAGCAATAGTTGTATTAGAATTTTGGTTAGAACTGTGCAAATTAAGGGGAATCACAGATATCAATAAGTGTATTTTGCTGTGGTTAGTAATGTGCAAATTAAGGAGAATCACAGATATCAATAAGTGTATTTTGCTGTGGATATGTGCAAGATAAAGTAGTTTTCGTATGGTTAACTACCGGTTGGGTGCGTAAGTGAGATAAGATGTTTTTTAACGGTGCTTTTGAAAATGGAGGTTGTGTCTGCAGTTCTAGAGTTTTCAGGCAGGGAGTTCCAGATTTTAGGCCCTTTTATGCGCATTGAATTTTTGTATAGATTTAGTCGGACACGGGGAATGTCAAAGAGATGTTTATGTCTGGTATTATGTCTATGGGTCCTGTCACAACTGTCAAGAAAGTGTTTTAGCTCAGGGTTAAAGTTGGAATTAATGGTTCTATAAATGTAGATAGCAGAGTAGTAAGTATGTATGTTCTGGACAGTGAGTAGGTTTAGGTCTTTGAAGAGTGAGGGGGTGTGCTGCCTAGCGTTGGATTGTGTGATAATTCTTACTGCGGCTTTTTGTTGGGTTATTATTGGCTTTAGGTGGGTAATTGCTGTTGATCCCCATGCACAAATGGCATATGTGAGGTAGGGATAGATGAGTGAGTAGTATAGTGTGAGTAGGGCTGATTGTGGTACATAATACCGTATCTTAGAGAGGTTCCCCACAGTTTTGGACACTTTCTTTGTTATGTGTTGGATATGGGTGCTGAATTTCAGGCTGCTGTCAAGGTGAAGGCCCAGGAACTTGCCCTCGTTATGTCTAGCAATAGGTGTAGAGTTGATCTTAATGTTTAATTGTGGATCATCTGTTCTCTTGCCAAACATAATATAGAAGGTCTTATCAGTGTTGAGTGTAAGTTTATTGGCAGTCATCCATGTTGATATTTTTATTAATTCGTCGTTAACAATGGTATTAAGCGTGGCAAGGTTTGTGTGGGAGATGACATAAGTTGTATCGTCAGCAAAGAGTATTGGTTTCAGGTGTTGTGATACATTGGGAAGATCATTGATGTATAAGAGGAAGAGCAGTTGACCAAGGACACTTCCCTGCGGTACACCGGTGTCTAGTGGTAGTGTCGTGGAGGATGTGTCTTTAATAGTGACATACTGGTACCTATTAGTGAGGTAGGATTTGAGGTATGCTAGTGCATGACCTCTTATTCCATAGTGGTCAAGTTTGTGGAGTAGGATGCCGTGGTTTACTGTGTCAAAAGCTTTCCTTAAGTCAATAAAAAGTCCTAGTTCAACACAGAAATTTACACAACCATTTAATCAACTACAGAAACGCAAGACTCATCGCAAGAGAAGACAACACGCAATACCGAAGAATCCTGGAATCATCACTTATCTGTATATCCAACAACTTCAACCAGAACAACGGTTTCTACAACATAGCTGAACCTATTGCCAAGAAACTTCTTCAACGCTATCCCTCCTAGAACTCAAGAATGGAACACTGCAGGTCCTTTAAGTCACACAAGGTTTTAAACTATCACACTACTTTTAAGACTGTCACATGCAGCTTTCTCCACCTGACTCAGCATTCTCCACCTGACTATATCCTATATATATTCATGTTACTCATTTTCCAGGTAGATCTGTCTGTGACTCGATAAAGCCCACTGCGTGGGCGAAACGTTGTCAATAAAGGATCACATTATACTGCTTATATGTTTATTTTTCCACCAGGCCTCCAGTTGGACCAGAGCCTGATCAACCAGGCTGTTACTGCTGGCCGCACGCAATCCAACGTACGAACCACAGCCTGGCTGGTCAGGTACCGACTTTAGGTGCCTGTCCAGTGCCTGCTTGAAGACAGCCAGGGGTTTGTTGGTAATCTCCCTGATGTATGCTGGGAGGCAGTTGAACAATCTTGGGCCCCTGACACTTATTGTGTTGTCCCTCAACGTGCTAGTGGCACCCCTGCTCTTCATTGGGGGGGATGTTACATCGCCTGCCGAGTCTTTTGCTTTCTTAGGGAGTGATTTTTTGTGTGCAAGTTTGGTACTAAGCCCTCGAGAATTTTCCATGTGTATATAATAATGTATCTCTCCCGCCTGCGTTCTAGAGAGTACAGGTTTAGGAACTTCAAGCATTGATGTTATAAACACCTTGATTCAGACGAACGTTCGTAAAGTCCCTTGATGTCAGTATTACCTTGTTGAAGATGAACCTACATATAAGACCTTCATGTCAAGTGTACTTTATTTTCAAGATTAAATTTCTTGTGAAATTTATTTCGAAAATAAATGGTTTCATGTACCTTTATTGCGAGCATTATCCACATGTGACCTTCTTATTGAGAAACCTATACATGTACCTTGATATCAAGTCAACAATTATTAAAATGTGACAGTCATGTTGAGAATTCTAAATATTTAACTTGATGTCAAGAAATACTTATATGACCTTGATGTTCTGAGTAACTTCATATCTAGAAACCGCAATAATGACCTCGATTTTCAGAAGCATATACAGGGAACTTTGATGTAATGAGACCCTTCATTGAGATTCAAAAACATAGGCAAAAGTCAGTGTTGTTGGTGTTAGTGGTGGTGATAGTGCTTGTGGTGATGGTATTGATGGTTAGTGGTGATGGTGGTGTTAGTTTTCATAGTGGTGATATTGCTGGTTGTGTTAGTGGTGATGGTGTTAGTTTTCATGGTGGTGGTAGAGCTGGTTGTGTTAGTGGTGTTAGTACTGGAGGTGGCAGCAGTAACAGTTAAATAAGATTTTGGATGTAGATGAATGGTTCAGAGAACCGACAAGTTATAAATTAGACACATATGCAACACTGATGAAGCCACTGTGTGGCGAAACGTTTCCTCAATAAAGATACCCAAGTGTTGCATGTGTCTAATTTAGATAAGATTTTCTTCGGATTTTTAACCCCGGATGGTTAGCCACCCAGGATAGTCAGTGCGTCATCGAGGACTGTCTGTCTTATTTCCATTGGGATCCTCAAATCTTGTCCCCCAGGATGCGACTCACACCAGTCAACTAACTAGGTGAACAGGACAACAGGTGTAAGGAAACACGTCGAAATGTTTCTACCACGCCGGGAATCGAACCCGGGCCCTCCGTGCATGAAGCGACAGCTTTGCCAGCCAGGCCACGCGGTCATTGATGTAATGAGAACCTTGTTTGAAAAAAACATTATAATAATAATAATAATAATAATAATAATAATACTTTATTGTGACATGGTACAATGATACATGGTAGACTAGATATATTTCTTAATGAGATGTACATGCCAAAAGCCCCTAATATGCTGTGCATTGCGGGCATTCTTAAGACTACTTTATTCTAGACTACATGGTAAAAAGTTATGGTTGACAATTTATAAAATAAGTATAATTGCGTATCTAAGTTATAAAGTTTGAATATAAGTTGAACATATCAATTAATTGTAGCAATGCAACTAATTGAGTGAGATTACAATTTAAAACAATTAATTGCATTGCAGTTACAGTTTACGTGGTCATTATAATGTAAATGTTATGGTAATAGTTAGCTTAGTATGTATTATTCATAACAGGTTTTTACATTTAAGTGATTAGTCAGGTTTTTACATTAAGTGATTATTCCACTTTGTTGAGAATGTTTGATATTGAGCATTTAGCTTTGGGTGAGAAGGTGATTTTTTAGCATCGTTTTGAATTGGGATACAGGCAGGGTTTCTTTGGCAATGACAGGTAATGAATTCCAAATTTTCGTGCCTTTTATATGCATTGAGTTTTTACATAGTGTTAGATGGACACGGGGAACATCGAGGAGTGATCTGTGTCTAGTGTAATGGTCATGTGTCCTGTTAAAATTGGTAAGGAGAAGTTTGAGCGGTGGGTTAATATTTGCATAGAGTGTTCTATGTATGTAATAGGCACAGTAAAAAGTATGGATGTCTTGTATGGTGAGTAAGTTTAGGTTTTTGAATATTGGTGGAGTATGTTGCCTGGAGTGTGAATTTGTTATCATTCTAACTGCTGCCTTTTGTTGTGTTATTAGTGGTCTGAGATGAGTTATTGATGTAGAGCCCCATGCTCAGATTCCATAGGTGAGGTATGGGTAAATGAGTGAGTGATATAGGGTAAGGAGAGCTGGTTGTGGAACATAGTACCGTATCTTGGATAGTATTCCCACGGTCTTTGAGACTTTCTTGGAAATTTGTTGTATGTGTCTGAAATTTGAGGCCACTGTCAAGATGGATTCCTAAGAATTTTCCCTCTGTGAGTTTTGCGATAGGGGACCCGTTTATCATTATGTTAAGTGGTGCGTTTGTAGCTCTGTTCCCAAACTGGATAAAATATGTTTTATCAATATTGAGAGTAAGTTTGTTGGTCATCATCCAGGTAGATATTTTCTGCAATTCGGTATTTGCAGTGTTGGCTAGTATGTCTGGGCTAGGGTGCGAGATAACGTATGTAGTGTCATCTGCAAAAAGTATGGGTTTGAGTAGTTGAGATGCATTTGGTAGGTCGTTAATGTAAATGAGAAAGAGTAGTGGGCCAAGAACACTTCCCTGTGGGACACCTACTGTAATAGTTTGCGCGGTGGAGCTAGCTCCATTTGTGTACACATATTGGTTTCTGTTGCTAAGGTATGATTTTAGGTAGTTGAGGAGTGTCCTCTTATACCATAGTGTGATAATTTTAGGTGTAACAGATCATGGTCAACTGTATCAAAAGCTTTACGTAAATCAATGAAGATTCCCACTGGGATTTCTTTTTTCTCAAGGGCGGTGTAAATTATTTCTAACATGTGTATAATGGCATCATTTGTATTTTTATTAGGCCTGAATCCAAATTGACAGTGGTTGAGTATGCTGTTGGAGGTGAGGTAGGAATATATTTGTCTATGAATTAATTTTTCAAAGATTTTGGAGAGAAGGGGTAAGTTAGACATCGGCCTGTAGTTATTAAGGTCTGTTTGATCTTTATGTATTGGGTGACCCTCGCTATTTTGAGTATTGATGGGAAGGTAGAGGATTCAATGGATTTGTTAAAGAGTGTTGCAATAATTGGTGAGAGAACTTGAGAGGCTTTTTTGTATATAAATGGTGGTAAGTTATTTAGGTCACCTGCTTTGTTTTTTAATGTGTTGATTATAAGTGAAACTTCTATTGGGTTGGTTAGGGCTAGGAATAGTGTGTTCGGATAGGTGCCAGTGAGATAGTCGTTAGGTGGAGTATTTGAACTTGGGATTTTGCTTGCCAGCTTTTTACCTATGGTGGAGAAGAAACCTTCTACTATTACAAGTATTTATTTATCAAAGGAAATAATATTTATATTAAGTATAAACAGAGTCAAGAAGCATCAGCAGACTTGTTTAAATTCCATCACGCACCACCTACCTGCTACTGCTCATGCGCAGATCAAAACACTGCGTCCTTGAGTACATTTTTAATAAAAACAATTATTCTCTTCTACTGAAAACAAATATTTGTCCTTAACCAACAATTATTTGTGATACCTTAGCCATTACACAACAATGTTCAATTTGTTGTTAAAATGAATTACTGTTATTATACTAATTATAAAACACAGGCAGGCCTTAATACTTTAAAGGAAAACACCATTGCTTCATGATCAAAAACAAAAATTAATTTCCAAGTTAAGTATGGTCATATTCATCACTCAGGACGAGACACAGGCAAGGAACCAGGAATACTGAAAAAAGAAAAAAAACGAAACTGTGAAAATTTTATTTTTTTCTCTCCTATTGGAAAAAATCTGACTACACTTTCATTAAATTGGGACTGCGGGTTCGAACCCCACTCTTGGTAGTGTTTCTCTCTATGTTCTCATCCAAATATAATTTACCCATATTGTACTTATTTTATTTCATGTGTTTAAAGGTTAAATTATGATTATAATTAGCGAGAATTTTTGAAATTAAACAAATTGAAATATTCTCTGTGACTGGTGATCTACCCACTGGTGACTGGCTAGTTTATTATTTATACACTCTTTGTAATTGTACCTACATTAATATTATTCTTGTATTGTTTCTATCATCAAAAGAACATAATGCCACAATGTATTACATCTGTTTATCTTGCTTTACTCCAAAAATGACGAATTAATCAGTGATTTTCCAAAATAACATAATCGGTACCTTATTTGACTCTGTTACCCAGACACCAGTGACGGCGCATGCGTCGATGCTTTTCCTGGCTGCTTGAGTACACTTGGTTTCAAGACAATACTTGCAATTTTCGGAAATCTTTCAATGATTCCTATAATCAACATTTATATTACCTTTCTCCAAAATTAATAATATATTGTTTCCTCAAACTAAAGTATTTATTGGTGTACGACAGTAACTGGTGTATGTACAGCGTCCCTGTTTGGTTACTATTGCTAGTGCGCATGCGCTGTTTTGTCCTGTCTGCTGAGTACATTTTGAATCAAGACAATTATTTCTCTTCATCTTTTAAAAAAAGGGATTTCTTCCTTGACCAACAATGATTAAATAAGTTTATTTAGGAATACACAAATACAGTTACATAGATTATAATACATAGCAGCATGTGTAGAGAACCTAGGATAACGCAAAAATTCAGTGACATTTCCATTGGGGTGAAATGTACCTTGATGTACGAGTAACTTCATTACAAGGATCCTATACATGTACCTTGATGCAGTAATGTTATTGATGTTAGTTACGCCCGTATACCTTGTGCATGTACTTGTATAAATAAATATATTATTATTATTAGTTAGCCAGCTCTCTGCGGTTAAACCTTTAACGGTTTTGGTGGTAGGCCGGTTATTAAACTTAGTTGAGGCTTCGGTGTCTGGCTCTGATGGGGCTTAGGAAGATGCTCCTCTTTATATTATATTTACTTACGAACTCTGGTTCTTTTTCTTTCATACCTCAGCTTTGTGCAACAATTCTTCCTGGTACCATCGACAAGTCTGGCTCGATACGGCTTCAGCTCTCACTGACCCTTATAAACCCAAATAAACAAATACTATTATTTCTCTCCTTCGACTTAAACAATATTTTAACTGGAGAAAACAAAAAAAGGGCGAGTACTTTCCTCCATCAGCGCCACTTTGCTGCAGAATGTCAATCTGGGCATCCACATGGTGAGCTTCAGGGAAAATATTTGTCCGAGAAGCAGATTTAAGGCAATTTTAAGTAGTAGCCAGTAATAGTTCTCGTATATCATCGTAATGCTAATCCTTTAATTTATTTTAAGAAAATTGAGACACTTGCTTACAGACCATTAAAATTGACATCAATGATTACATACTAATACCACTTAGTTATGACATATAATACTTATTTATGACATACTAATATTAGTATGACATACTAATATTAGTATGACATACTAATATTGTTATGCAGAGCATTTTCTGCAAATTAGGATGAGACACACACCAGTCATCTAACACCCAGGATGCGACCCACACCAGACCACTAACACCCAGGATTCGACATACACCAGTCCAATAACACCCAGGATGTGACCCACACCAATCCTATAACACCCAGGATGCGACCCACACCACTATAATAACACCAAAGATGCGACACACCAGTCCAATAACACCCAGGAAATGTCCCACACCAGTCCACTAACACCCAGGATGTGACCCACACCAGTCATCTAACACCAAGGATGCGACCCACACCATTCCAATAACCACCAGGATGCAGCCCACACCAGTCCAATAACCACCAGGATGCAGCCCACACCAGTCCAATAACAACAAGGATCTGACCCACACCAGTCCAATAACAACAAGGATCTGACCCACACCAGTCCACTAACACCAAGGATGTGACCAACGCCAGTCAACTAACACCAAGGATGCAACCAACACAACTCCACTAACAACCAGGATGCTACCTGCACCAGTCCACTAACACCCAGGAAATGTCGCACACCAGTCCACTAACACCCAGGATGTGACCCACACCAGTCCTCTAACACCCAGGATGCGACCCACACCAGTGCTACAGTGTAATAAAATTAACCACACATTGATAAAAAATATGTTATGACTTTCCAACAAAATTATTTATTATATTAGTACATTTTCTCATGGATCTGAATGAGTAACATTCATTTTTTTAAATTTATTGTTTGGTATGTATAAGACAAAATAGAGTAGTCAAGTTCTGCATTACATGCTTGTTGGCCTATGACTTAAGTAAAGTATATTTATATTTTGTAAAGATAGTGATACTAAATTTAATTTAAATTTGGCTTATATTTTTTTTCCCTTGTACACAATTCTTCTGAAGTGAGAAACAAGATGGCCATTGCAAAAGAACATTTCCTAGATTACTGTGAGAAAAACACTTAAAAAAATATATGGCACCAATTGGTGTGGCTTACACATTCATTTTAGGCTCCTCTACTTACCAACTGACTGGATAAGTATTGAGATTATTGTTAATTAAAACTGTCAATGAGGTTAGGTGCAGAAAAATGTTAAATATTTACTGTCTTTAGAATTCCAAGATTACATTATCTTGTTGCATATACATACTCCTTTTTGTATGTTTATTTATGTTAGCTGGAGACAAGTAGGAGAGAATGTCATTTATAAAGTAAAATTATTAACTAAAGTCTTAGGTCATTGTGTATATGTCACATAGTATATGTAATTTAATTCCAGTATTGTATTAAATATTATATTATATATTAGGGTATGCTGACAAATGTATTTGATAAGTTTAAGATAAAGCGGGGTGAGGTTTACCAGAGTGCCAGAAGTAAACAGGGTGCCAGAGGTACGGCCGCCGTACAGTAGGAGCTGCCAGAAGGACCGGTTTTTATCTCCAACACGCAAGTTATACTTTTGTACCATACTGATCATTATTACTCTGTTTAATCATCTTCCAGTGGTCTGTTTCGCGTAACCCAAACAACCCATACAGGTTTCATTAAATGAGTGACACTGGATCTTGTCAGATCCAAGAAATAAGGGAACCATTGACTGGATTCAAAACTGGTATCTTTGTCCGGATTCAATAAGCGGACGGAGTTTTAGGGGACCTTATCAAACTCCCAAACAATAACAATAACTTTTATGAGGTAAGATTGTCCAAACACTTACACATGCAAATAAAATAGATAAGATACAAATAGACGGATCACCACTTCAGGGAACCTATTAGTAGAATATACAGTAAAGCTACCAACAAAATCAATCATGAAACCCTGTGTAGTATGCAAACTAACAAGCAAACGTTCCTCTGCATGGATTACATGCAACTTTTGTGGTAAATGCTGCCACGCCCCTTGTGTAGACATTCAAGACTCTACTACACGAGATATCAAACAAGGAAGTGTTTTGGGTATGTCCAAATGAGACCGAACTGTGGAATAAAATCACATCGATATTAAAAGATGACAACACCAAATCGGACTTCATAAAAAACATGACAGCTTTCTAAAACAGTTGGGAAAGTAAAAAATCAGGCCCAGATGGTGCTACCGCCCCTGGTACAGATGTTGAAATGGTAGCCAGTAAATTTAAGAATGGAGAAATAAATGATGGTGACCTGAAGAGGGACAGTAGCTCTAGTGAAATAAATGATGGGGAAACAGGTGTAGATAAGGACACACACAAAACAGTGTTACAAACTAGCAATACCACGTAGATAGTAAACAAGGGATGCCCAGGGAAATACTGAAGATAAATTACCAGAAACTGATGAAGGCTCCATTGTTAGCACTAGTAACGAAGACAGACACGAGACAGGAACACACCCAAGAATGGGCAACACAGTCACAAAAAAACAGGGCAAACGGAAACCAGGCCTATGTGAATATTATGCACTTGGTATCTGCAGGCATGGAAAATCTGGGAAATCAGATGGGACATGCAATTATGATCACCCCAGAAAATGCCGTGCCCATATGAAAACAGGCAAATGCAACCTCCCGTCCTGTAAGTTTTTCCACCCTGAAATGTGCCACTCATCAATTCAGGAAAGCCAGTGCTATAACGTATATTGCCAGGCATACCACCTAAAGGGTACGAGGTGACACAGAACATCCAGACCATGGCAAAATCTGGGTAGCCACAGCCACTCCGGAGAGAGAGGTTTTTTAGTGCCAGGAAGGAAAAAAAGCTGGCAGGAAATGACAGAAATTGTACACCAACTGCAATCATTTCTGGAGTGGAATCACAGTCAGTGGCCTCCACTCCACTCCAACAGATATTAGAGCCAGGAAAAAGAGACCCCCCCCCATACCACCAATCCAACTACATTCATCTTTGCTAATATACAGGGTCTAAAACCAGCAACAAACAAAA
>WNWK01042956.1:0-15731 GCA_009830355.1 Cherax destructor | reverse complement strand
ATAAATTTCAATTGCAGTGAAATTTTTTTTAAAATTTTTTTGAAAAAAGTTTTGCCAGAAAAGCACTAAAACCCTTTTTCAAAAACTTTTCGAAAAATACAAAAATTTTTTAGCAAATTTTTCTGAGTTTTTTAATGTTTCATTTTTTTTCGAAAAAAAAAGAAATATTCAAAAAAATTTTTATTGATTTTTATAGTTTTTATTTAATGGGTTTTTTTAAAAAAAATATTATTTTATTAACACATCGGCCGATTCCCACCAAGGCAGGGTGGCCGAAAAGAAAACTTTCATCATCATTCACTCCATCACTGTCTTGCCAGAAGGGTGCTTTGCACTACAGTTATAAAACTGCAACATTAACACCCCTCCTTCAGAGTGCCGGCACTGTACTTCCCATCTCAGAACTCAAGTCCGGCCTGCAGGTTTCCCTGAATCCTTCATAAATGTTACTTTGCTCACACTCCAACAGCACGTCAAGTATTAAAAACCATATGCCTCCATTCACTCCTATCAAATACGCTCACACATGCTTGCTGGAAGTCCAAGCCCCTCGCACACAAAACTTCCTTTACCCCCTCCCTCCAACCTTTCCTAGGCCGACCCCTACCCGCCTTCCCTCCACTACAGATTTATACACTCTCAGAAGTCACTCTGTCTCGTTCCATTCTCTCTACATGTCCAAACCACCTCAACAACCCCTCCTCAGCTCTCTGGACAATCGTTTTGGTAATCCGCACCTCCTCCTAATTTCCAAACTCCGAATTCTCTGCATTATATTCACACCACACATTGACCTCAGACATGACATCTCCACTGCCTCCAGCCTTCTCCTCGTTGCAACATTCATCACCCATGCTTCACACCCATATAAGAGCGTTGGTATAACTATACTCTCATACATTCCCTCTTTACTTCCATGGACAAGGTTCTTTGTCTCCACAGACTCGAGTGCTCCACTCACCCTTTTCCCTCATCAATTCTATGATTCACCTCATCCTTCATAGACCCATCCGCCGACATGTCCACTCCCAAATATCTGAATACATTCACCTCCTCCATACTCTCTCCCTCCAATCTGATATCCAATCTTTCGTCACCTATTCTTTTTGTTATCTTCATCACCTTACTCTTTCCTATATTCACTTTCAATTTTCTTCTTTTACACACCCTACCAAATTCATCCACTAACCTCTGCAGCTTCTCTTCAGAATCTCCCAAAGCACAGTGTCATCAGCAAAAAGCAACTGTGACAACTCCACTTTGTATTTGCTTCTTTATCTTTTAGCCCAACACCTCTTGCCAAGACCCTCGCATTCACTTCTCTTACAACCCATCTATAAATATATTGAACAACCACGGTGACATCACATCCTTGTCTAAGGCCCACTTTTACTGGAAATAGTCCCTTCCCTCCTACACACTCTAACCTGAGCCTCACTATCCTCATAAAACTCTTCACTGCTTTCAGTAACCTTCCTCCTATTCCATACACCTGCAACATCTGCCACATTGCCCCCTATCTACCCTATCATACGCCTTTTCCAAATCCATAAATGCCACAAAAACATCTTTACCCTTATCAAATACTGTTCACCTATATGTTTCACTGTAAACACTTGGTCTACACACCCCTACCTTTCCTAAAGCCCCCTTGTTCATCTGCTATCCTGCTTTCTGTTTTACTCTTAATTCTTTCAATAATAACTCTACCATACACTTTACCAGGTACACTCAACAGACTTATTCCCTATAATTTTTGCACTCTCTTTTGTCCCCTTTGCCTTTATACAAAGGAACAATACACGCTCTCTGCAATCCCTAGGTCCTTACCCTCTTCCATACATTTATTAAATAATAGCACCAACCACTCCAAAATTATATCCCCACCTGCTTTTAACATTTCTATCTTTATCCCATCAATCCCAGCTGCCTTACCCCTTTCATTCTACCCACTGCCTCACGAACTTCCCCTACACCCACAACTGGCTCTTCCGCCTCCTACAAGATGTTATTCCTCCTTGCCCTACACACGAAATCACAGCTTCCTGTCTTCATCAACATTTAACAAATCCTCAAAATATTCTCTCCATCTTCCCGATACCTCTAACTCTCCATTTAATAACTCTCCTCTCCTATTTTTAACTGTCAAATCCATTTGTTCTCTAGGCTTCCTCAACTTATTAATCTCATTCCAAAACTTTTTTATTTTCAACAAAATTTGCTGATAACATCTCACCCACTCTCTCATCTGCTCTCTTTTACATTGCTTCACCACTCTTTTAACCTCTTTTTCTCTCCATATACTCTTCCCTCCTTGCATCACTTCTACTTTGTAAAAACCTCTCATATGCTAACTTTTTCTCCCTTACTACTCTCTTTACATCATCATTCCACCAATCGCTCCTCTTCCCTCCGCACCCACTCGCCTGTAACCACAAACTTCTGCTGAACACTCTAACACTACATTTTTAAATCTACCCCATACATTTTCGACCCCATTGCCTACACTCTCACTAGCCCATCTATCCTCCAATAGTTGTTTATATCTTACCCTAACTGCCTCCTCTTTTAGTTTATAAACCTTCACCTCTCTTTTACTTACTGATTCTATTTTCCTTGTATCCATCTACCTTTTACTCCACTGTAGCTATAACTAAAAGTGATCTGATATATCTGTAGCCTCTATAAACATGTACATCCTGAAGTCTACTCAACAGTCTTTTATCTACCAATACATAGTCCAACAAACTACTGTCATTACGCCCTACATCATATCTTGTATACTTATTTATCCTCTTTTTCTTAAAATATGTATTACCTATAACTAAACCCCTTTCTATACAAAGTTCAATCAAAGGGCTCCCATTATCATTTACCCTGGCACCCCAAACTTACCTACTACACCCTCTCTGCATGTTTCTCCCACTTTAGCATTTAGGTCCCCTACCACAATTACTCTCATTTGGTTCAAAAGTTCCTATACATTCGCTTAACATCTCCCAAAATTTCTCTCTCTCCTCTACCTCCTCTCTTCTCCAGGTGCATACACGCTTATTATGACCCACTTTTCGCATCCGACCCTTATTTTAATCCACATAATCCTTGAATTTACACATTTATATTCCCTCTTTTCCTTCCATAACTGATCCTTCAACATTATTGCTACCTTCCTTAGCTCTAACTCTCTCAGATACTCCTGACTTAATCCCATTTATTTCTCCCCACTGAAACTCGCCTACCCCTTCAGCTTTGTTTCGCTTAGGGCCAGGACATCCAACTTCTTTTCATTCATAACATCGGCAATCATCTCTTTCTTATCATCCGCACTACATCCACGCACATTCAGACAACCCAATTTTATAAAGTTTTTCTTCTTCTCGTTTTTAGTAGATTTGTACAGGAGAAGGGGTTACTAGCCCATTGCTCCCGGCATCTTAGTCGCCTCATACGACACGCATGGCTTACGGAGGAAAGATTCTTTTCCACTTCCCCATGGACAATAGAGAAAATAAAAAGAACAAGAGCTATTAAGAAAAAGAAGAAAAACCTAGATGTGTGTATGTATATATATGCATGTGTATGCCAGTGTAGTGTGACCTAAAGTGTAAGTAGAAGTAGCTAGATATACCTGTTATCCAGCGTGTTTATGAGACAGAAAAAAGACACCAGCAATCCTACCATCATGTAAAACAGTTTCAGGTTTCTGTTTCACAGTCACCTGGCAGGACGGTAGTTCCTCCCTGGGTGGTTGCTGTCTACCAACCTACTACCTATTATCTAAGTATTTTAGCTAAAAAATGAGTTTTGCCAGAAAAGCACTCAAACCGCTCTAAATCGTCGAAATATGCAATAAAATACTATTTTAGCACATTTTTCTAAACTTTTTAATGTTTCATGCATTTTTCGAAAATAATATGAAATATTCTAAATTAATATTGATTTTTATAGATTTTTAATGGGATTTTTTAAAAATATGAGAATAAGCTTCCTAAAAGAAAATCATTAAATTTTGCTTACTTTTCCCATAAATTTCAATTGCAGTAGAAATTCTATTTAAAAGTGTGAAAATCTACGTATTTTAGCTAAAAAATGAGTTTTGTCAGAAAAGCACTCAAACCGCTCTAAAACGTCGAAATATGCAATAAAATACGATTTTAACACATTTTTCTTAGCTTTTTAATGTTTCATGTATTTTTCGAAAATAATATGAAATATTCTATAAAAATATTGATTTTTAAACATTTATAATGGGATTTTTTAAAAATAGTTAAATAATAATGAAATATTCAAAAATGCTATAAAACTTGATTTTATTGCATTTTTTGACGATTTAAGGCATTTTCAAGGATTTTCTGAAAAACATTTTTTTAGATAAAATACACCTATAAGAAAATCATTAAATTTTGCTTACTTTTCCCATAAATTTCAATTGCAGTAGAAATTCTTTTTAAAAGTGTGAAAATCTAAGTATTTTAGCTAAAAAATGAGTTTTGCCAGAAAAGCACTCAAACCGCTCTAAATCGTCGAAAAATGCAATAAAATACTATTTTAGCACATTTTTCTGAGCTTTTTAATGTTTCATGCATTTTTCGAAAATAATATGAAATATTCTAAATTAATATTGATTTTTATAGATTTTTAATGGGATTTTTTAAAAATATGAGAATAAGCTTCCTAAAAGAAAATCATTAAATTTTGCTTACTTTTTCCATAAATTTCAATTGCAGTAGAAATTCTATTTAAAAGTGTGAAAATCTACGTATTTTAGCTAAAAAATGAGTTTTGTCAGAAAAGCACTCAAACCGCTCTAAAACGTCGAAATATGCAATAAAATACGATTTTAACACATTTTTCTTAGCTTTTTAATGTTTCATGTATTTTTCGAAAATAATATGAAATATTCTATAAAAATATTGATTTTTAAACATTTTTAATGGGATTTTTTAAAAATAGTTAAATAATAATGAAATATTCAAAAATGCTATAACACTTGATTTTATTGCATTTTTTGACGACTTAAGGCATTTTCAAAGAT
Source organism: Cherax destructor (assembly GCA_009830355.1). Taxonomy (NCBI): domain Eukaryota; kingdom Metazoa; phylum Arthropoda; class Malacostraca; order Decapoda; family Parastacidae; genus Cherax; species Cherax destructor. Next base: position 10,696 of record WNWK01042956.1, on the reverse strand, counting down.
TTTCTGAAATCAATTTTTTAGATAAAATACACCTATAAGTAAGCTTCCTAAAAGAAAATCATTAAATTTTGCTTACTTTTCCCATAAATTTCAATTGCAGTAGAAATTCTTTTTAAAAGTGTGAAAATCTAAGTATTTTAGCTAAAAAATGAGTTTTGCCAGAAAAGCACTCAAACCGCTCTAAATCGTCGAAATATGCAATAAAATACTATTTTAGCACATTTTTCTGAGCTTTTTAATGTTTCATGTATTTTTCGAAAATAATATGAAATATTCTATAAATATTGATTTTAGATTTTTAATGGATTTTTAAAATAGTAAATAATATAAATATTAAAATCATAAAACTATTTTATTGCATTTGACATTAAGGCATTTCAAGATTTTCTGAAAACATTTTAGATAAAATAACATATAAGCTTCCTAAAGAAAATCATTAAATTTTGCTTACTTTTCCCATAAATTTCAATTGCAGTAGAAATTCTATTTAAAAGTGTGAAAATCTACGTATTTTAGCTAAAAAATGAGTTTTGTCAGAAAAGCACTCAAACCGCTCTAAAACGTCGAAATATGCAATAAAATACGATTTTAACACATTTTTCTTAGCTTTTAATGTTTCATGTATTTTCGAAAATAATATGAAATATTCTATAAAAATATTGATTTTAAACATTTTTAATGGGATTTTTTAAAAATAGTTAAATAATAATGAAATATTAAAAATGCTATAACACTTGATTTTATTGCATTTTTTGACGATTTAAGGCATTTTCAAAGATTTTCTGAAAATCAATTTTTTTTAGATAAAATACACCTATAAGTAAGCTTCCTAAAAGAAAATCATTAAATTTTGCTTACTTTTCCCATAAATTTCAATTGCAGTAGAAATTCTTTTTAAAAGTGTGAAAATCTAAGTATTTTAGCTAAAAAATTAGTTTTGCCAGAAAAGCACTCAAACCGCTCTAAATCGTAGAAAAATGCAATAAAATACTATTTTAGCACATTTTTCTGAGGTTTTAATGTTTCATGTATTTTTCGAAAATAATATGAAATATTCTAAATTAATATTGATTTTTATAGATTTTTAATGGGATTTTTTAAAAAATATGTAAATAATTTATAAATATTCAAAAATGCTATAAAACGTTATTTTATTGCATTTTTTGACTATTCAAGGCATTTTCAATGATTTTCTGAAAAACGTTTTTTTTTAGATAAAATATACCTATGAGTAAGCTTCCTAAAAGAAAATCATAAAATTTTGCTTACTTTTCCCATAAATTTCAATTGCAGTAGAAATTCTATTTAAAAGTGTGAAAATCTAAGTATTTTAGCTAAAAATGAGTTTTGCCAGAAAAGCACTCAAACCGCTCTAAATCGTCGAAATATGCAATAAAATACTATTTTAGCACATTTTTCTGAGCTTTTTAATGTTTCATGCATTTTTCGAAAATAATATGAAATATTCTAAATTTGATTATATTGATTTTTATAGTTTTTTAATGGAATTTTTTAAAAAATATGAGAATAACTTCCTAAAGAAAATCATTAAATTTTGCTTACTTTTCCCATAAATTTCAATTGCAGTAGAAATTCTATTTAAAAGTGTGAAAATCTAAGTATTTTAGCTAAAAAATGAGTTTTGCCAGAAAAGCACTCAAACCGCTCTAAATCGTCGAAATATGCAATAAAATACCATTTTAGCACATTTTTATGATATTTTTAATGTTTCATGTATTTTTGAAAATAATATGAAATATTCTAAATTAATATTGATTTTTAGAGATTTTTAATGGGATTTTTTAAAAATTGTTAAATAATTATGAAATATTAAAAAATGCTATAAAACTTGATTTTATTGCATTTTTTGACGATTTAAGGCATTTTCAAGGATTTTCTGAAAAACAATTTTTTTAGATAAAATACACCTATAAGTAAGCTTCATCAAAGAAAATCATTAAATTTTGCTTACTTTTCCCATAAATTTCAATTGCAGTAGAAATTCTATTTAAAAGTTTGATAATCTAAGTATTTTAGCTAAAAAATGAGTTTTGTCAGAAAAGCACTCAAACCGCTCTAAAACGTCGAAATATGCAATAAAATACGATTTTAGCACATTTTTCTGAGCTTTTTAATGTTTCATGTATTTTTCGAAAATAATATGAAATATTTTATAAAAATATTGATTTTTAAAGATTTTTAATGGGATTTTTAAAAAATAGTTAAATAATAATGAAATATTCAAAAATGCTATAAAACTTGATTTTATTGCATTTTTTGACGATTTAGGGCATTTTCAAAGATTTTCTGAAAATCAATTTTTTTAGATAAAATACACCTATAAGTAAGCTTCCTGAAAGAAAATCATTAAATTTTGCTTAATTTTCCCATAAATTTCAATTGCAGTAGAAATTCTATTTAAAAGTTTGATTATCTAAGTATTATTTTTATTAACACATCGGCCGATTCCCACCAAGGCAGGGTGGCCCGAAAAAGTAAAACTTTCATCATCATTCACTCCATCACTGTCTTGCCAGAAGGGTGCTTTGCACTACAGTTATAAAACTGCAACATTAACAACCCTCCTTCAGAGTGCCGGCACTGTACTTCCCATCTCCAGAACTCAAGTCCAGCCTGCCGGTTTAACTGAAACCCTTCATAAATGTTACTTTGCTCACACTCCAACAGCACGTCAAGTATTAAAAACCATATGCCTCCATTCACTCCTATCAAATACGCTCACACAGGCTTGCTGGAAGTCCAAGCCCCTCGCACACAAAACTTCCTTTACCCCCTCCCTCCAACCTTTCCTAGGCCGACCCCTACCCCGCCTTCCCTCCACTACAGATTTATACACTCTCGAAGTCACTCTGTCTCGTTCCATTCTCTCTACATGTCCAAACCACCTCAACAACCCCTCCTCAGCTCTCTGGACAATCGTTTTGGTAATCCCGCACCTCCTCCTAATTTCCAAACTCCGAATTCTCTGCATTATATTCACACCACACATTGACCTCAGACATGACATCTCCACTGCCTCCAGCCTTCTCCTCGTTGCAACATTCATCACCCATGCTTCACACCCATATAAGAGCGTTGGTATAACTATACTCTCATACATTCCCTCTTTACTTCCATGGACAAGGTTCTTTGTCTCCACAGACTCCGAAGTGCTCCACTCACCCTTTTCCCCTCATCAATTCTATGATTCACCTCATCCTTCATAGACCCATCCGCCGACATGTCCACTCCCAAATATCTGAATACATTCACCTCCTCCATACTCTCCCCCTCCAATCTGATATCAATCTTTCGTCACCTATTCTTTTGTTATCTTCATCACCTTACTCTTTCCTATATTCACTTTCAATTTTCTTCTTTTACACACCTACCAAATTCATCCACTAACCTCTGCAGCTTCTCTTCAGAATCTCCCAAAGCACAGTGTCATCAGCAAAAAGCAACTGTGACAACTCCCACTTTGTATTTGCTTCTTTATCTTTTAGCCCAACACCTCTTGCCAAGACCCTCGCATTCACTTCTCTTACAACCCCATCTATAAATATATTGAACAACCACGGTGACATCACACATCCTTGTCTAAGGCCCACTTTTACTGGGAAATAGTCCCTTCCCTCCTACACACTCTAACCTGAGCCTCACTATCCTCATAAAAACTCTTCACTGCTTTCAGTAACCTTCCTCCTATTCCATACACCTGCAACATCTGCCACATTGCCCCCTATCTACCCTATCATACGCCTTTTCCAAATCCATAAATGCCACAAAAACATCTTTACCCTTATCCAAATACTGTTCACCTATATGTTTCACTGTAAACACTTGGTCTACACACCCCTACCTTTCCTAAAGCCCCCTTGTTCATCTGCTATCCTGCTTTCTGTTTTACTCTTAATTCTTTCAATAATAACTCTACCATACACTTTACCAGGTACACTCAACAGACTTATTCCCCTATAATTTTTGCACTCTCTTTTGTCCCCTTTGCCTTTATACAAAGGAACAATACACGCTCTCTGCCAATCCCTAGGTCCTTACCCTCTTCCATACATTTATTAAATAATAGCACCAACCACTCCAAAATTATATCCCCACCTGCTTTTAACATTTCTATCTTTATCCCATCAATCCCAGCTGCCTTACCCCTTTCATTCTACCCACTGCCTCACGAACTTCCCTACACCCACAACTGGCTCTTCCAAACTCCTACAAGATTTTATTCCTCCTTGCCCTACACACGAAATCACAGCTTCCTGTCTTCATCAACATTTAACAAATCCTCAAAATATTCTCTCCATCTTCCCGATACCTCTAACTCTCCATTTAATAACTCTCCTCTCCTATTTTTAACTGTCAAATCCATTTGTTCTCTAGGCTTCCTCAACTTATTAATCTCATTCCAAAACTTTTTCTTATTTTCAACAAAATTTGCTGATAACATCTCACCCACTCTCTCATCTGCTCTCTTTTACATTGCTTCACCACTCTTTTAACCTCTTTTTCTCTCCATATACTCTTCCCTCCTTGCATCACTTCTACTTTGTAAAAACCTCTCATATGCTAACTTTTTCTCCCTTACTACTCTCTTTACATCATCATTCCACCAATCGCTCCTCTTCCCTCCGCACCCACTCGCCTGTAACCACAAACTTCTGCTGAACACTCTAACACTACATTTTTAAATCTACCCCATACATTTTCGACCCCATTGCCTACACTCTCACTAGCCCATCTATCCTCCAATAGTTGTTTATATCTTACCCTAACTGCCTCCTCTTTTAGTTTATAAACCTTCACCTCTCTTTTACTTACTGATTCTATTTTCCTTGTATCCCATCTACCTTTTACTCCACTGTAGCTATAACTAAAAGTGATCTGATATATCTGTAGCCCCTCTATAAACATGTACATCCTGAAGTCTACTCAACAGTCTTTTATCTACCAATACATAGTCCAACAAACTACTGTCATTACGCCCTACATCATATATTGTTTACTTATTTATCCTCTTTTTCTTAAAATATGTATTACCTATAACTAAACCCCTTTCTATACAAAGTTCAATCAAAGGGCTCCCATTATTATTTACACTTGGCACCCCAAACTTACCTACTACACCCTCTCTGCATGTTTCTCCCACTTTAGCATTTAGGTCCCCTACCACAATTACTCTCTCATTTGGTTCAAAAGTTCCTATACATTCGCTTAACATCTCCCAAAATCTCTCTCTCTCCTCTACACTCCTCTCTTCTCCAGGTGCATACACGCTTATTATGACCCACTTTTCGCATCCGACCCTTATTTTAATCCACATAATCCTTGAATTTACACATTTATATTCCCTCTTTTCCTTCCATTACTGATCCTTCAACATTATTGCTACCCCTTCCTTAGCTCTAACTCTCTCAGATACTCCTGACTTAATCCCATTTATTTCTCCCCACTGAAACTCGCCTACCCCCTTCAGCTTTGTTTCGCTTAGAGCCACGACATCCAACTTCTTTTCATTCATAACATCGGCAATCATCTCTTTCTTATCATCCGCACTACATCCACGCACATTCAGACAACCAAATTTTATAAAGTTTTTCTTCTTCTCGTTTTTAGTAGATTTGTACAGGAGAAGGGGTTACTAGCCCATTGCTCCCGGCATCTTAGTCGCCTCATACGACACGCATGGCTTACGGAGGAAAGATTCTTTTCCACTTCCCCATGGACAATAGAGAAAATAAAAAGAACAAGAGCTATTAAGAAAAAGAAGAAAAACCTAGATGTGTGTATGTATATATATGCATGTGTATGCCAGTGTAGTGTGACCTAAAGTGTAAGTAGAAGTAGCTAGATATACCTGTTATCCAGCGTGTTTATGAGACAGAAAAAAGACACCAGCAATCCTACCATCATGTAAAACAGTTTCAGGTTTCTTTTTCACAGTCACCTGGCAGGACGGTAGTACCTCCCTGGGTGGTTGCTGTCTACCAACCTACTACCTATTATCTAAGTATTTTAGCTAAAAAATGAGTTTTGCCAGAAAAGCACTCAAACCGCTCTAAATCGTCGAAATATGCAATAAAATACTATTTTAGCACATTTTTCTAAACTTTTTAATGTTTCATGCATTTTTCGAAAATAATATGAAATATTCTAAATTAATATTGATTTTTATAGATTTTTAATGGGATTTTTTAAAAATATGAGAATAAGCTTCCTAAAAGAAAATCATTAAATTTTGCTTACTTTTCCCATAAATTTCAATTGCAGTAGAAATTCTATTTAAAAGTGTGAAAATCTACGTATTTTAGCTAAAAAATGAGTTTTGTCAGAAAAGCACTCAAACCGCTCTAAAACGTCGAAATATGCAATAAAATACGATTTTAACACATTTTTCTTAGCTTTTTAATGTGTCATGTATTTTCGAAAATAATATGAAATATTCTATAAAAATATTGATATTTAAACATTTATAATGGGATTTTTTAAAAATAGTTAAATAATAATGAAATATTAAAAAATGCTATAAAACTTGATTTTATTTCATTTTTTGACGATTTAAGGCATTTTCAAGGATTTTCTGATAAACAATTTTTTTAGATAAAATACACCTATAAGTAAGCTTCATAAAAGAAAATCATTAAATTTTGCTTACTTTTCCCATAAATTTCAATTGCAGTAGAAATTCTTTTAAAAGTGTGAAAATCTAAGTATTTTAGCTAAAAATGAGTTTTGCCAGAAAAGCACTCAAACCGCTCTAAATCGTCGAAAAATGCAATAAAATACTATTTTAGCACATTTTTCTGAGCTTTTTAATGTTTCATGCATTTTTCGAAAATAATATGAAATATTCAAAATTAATATTGATTTTAATAGATTTTTAATGGGATTTTTTAAAAATATGAGAATAAGCTTCCTAAAAGAAAATCATTAAATTTTGCTTACTTTTCCCATAAATTTCAATTGCAGTAGAAATTCTATTTAAAAGTTTGAAAATCTAAGTATTTTAGCTAAAAAATGAGTTTTCAGAAAACATAAACCGCTCTAAAACGTTGAATTATGCAATAAAATACGATTCATAGACATTTTCTAAGCTTTTTAATGTTTCATGTATTTTTCAGAAAATAATTTAGAATATTCTATAAAAATATTGAATTCAAGATTTTAATGGGATTTTTAAATTTTAAATATTATGAAATATTCAAATGCTTTAAAACTTATAATATTTTTATAAAAGATTTTCAAGATTTTCAATGAACATTTTTTAAAAAATACACCTATAATAAATTTAAAAAATCTATAAATTTTTGCATTTTTCATAAATTTAAATGCTTAAATTCTTTGAAAATGAATTTTAATAAATTACTATAAAATGAGCTTTTGACAGAAAAGCACTAAACGTCTTATTTTCAAAATTGCAATAAATACGAATTTTTACACATTTCTAACTTTTTAATGTTTCATGATTTTGCAAAAACATATAATCTTAAAAAATTGATTTTAAATATTTTTAAGAATTTTTAATTTAATAATTTAAATATTCAAAAATCTATAAACTTGATTTTATTGCATTTTTTGACGATTTAGGCATTTTCAAAGATTTTCTGAAAATCATTTAGATAAAATACACCTATAAGTAAGCTTCCTAAAGAAAATCATAAATTTTGCTTACTTTTCCCATAAATTTCAATTGCAGTAGAAATTCTATTTAAAAGTTGAAAATCTAAGTATTTTAGCTAAAAATGAGTTTTCAGAAAAGCACTCAAACGCTCTAAAACGTCGAAATATGCAATAAAATACGATTTTAGCACATTTTTCTGAGCTTTTTAATGTTTCATGTATTTTTCGAAAATAATATGAAATATTCTATAAAAATATTGATTTTTAAAGATTTTTAATGGGATTTTTAAAAATAGTTAAATAATAATGAAATATTAAAAATGCTATAAAACTTGATTTTATTGCATTTTTGACGATTTAGGCATTTTCAAAGATTTTCTGAAAATCAATTTTTTAGATAAAATACACCTATAAGTAAGCTTCTAAAGAAAATCATTAAATTTTGCTTACTTTTCCCATAAATTTCAATTGCAGTAGAAATTCTATTTAAAAGTGTGAAATCTAAGTATTTTAGCTAAAAATGAGTTTTAGACGAAAAGCACTCAATACCGCTCTAAATCGTCGAAATAATGCAATAAAATACTATTTTATAACATTTTTCGAGCTTTTTAATGTTTCATGATTTTTCGAAAATAATATGAAATATTTCTATAAATAATATTGATTTTTAAGATTTTTAATGGGATTTTTAAAAATAGTTAAATAATTATAGAAATATTAAAATGTATAAAACTTTATTTTATTGCAGTATATTCTATTTAAGGATTTTCAAGATTTTCTGAAAATGATTTTTAGATAAAATAAACCCTTAACGTAAGCTTAAAAAAAATTTCAATTTTGCTTTCTTTTCCATAATTTTTCAGAAATATTTAAAATGAAATATTTATAAAAATAGTTTTAAAGCACTAAACGTTTAAATGTGAAAATAATGAAAATATTTTACAATTTTAGTTTTTAATTTTATGCATTTTCGAAAATTTGAAATATTCTAAAAATATGATTTTTTTTTTTAGTTTTTAAAAATATGAGAAGCTTCTAAAGAAAATCATTAAATTTTGCTTACTTTTCCCATAAATTTCAATTGCAGTGAAATTCTATTTAAAAGTGAAAATCTAGTATTTTAGCTAAAAATGAGTTTTGCAGAAAGCATCAAACCGCTCTAAAACGTCGAAATATGCAATAAAATACGATTTTACACATTTTTCTAGCTTTTAATGTTTCATGTATTTTTCGAAAATAATATGAAATATTCTATAAAAATATTGATTTTTAAACATTTTAATGGATTTTTAAAAATAGTTAAATAATAATGAAATATTAAAAATGCTATAAACTTATTTTATTGCATTTTGACTATTCAGGCATTTTCAAGATTTTCTGAAAACGTTTTTTTAGATAAAATATACCTATGAGTAAGCTCTAAAGAAAATCATAAAATTTGCTTACTTTTCCATAAATTTCAATTGCAGTAGAAATTCTATTTAAAAGTGTGAAAATCTAAGATTTTAGCTAAAAATGAGTTTTGCCAGAAAAGCACTCAAACCGCTCTAAAACGTCGAAATATGCAATAAAATACGATTTTAGCACATTTTTCTGAGCTTTTTAATGTTTCATGTATTTTTCGAAAATAATATGAAATATTCTATAAAATATTGATTTTTAAAGATTTTTAATGGGATTTTTAAAATAGTAAATAATTAAAATATTAAAATCAAAAAACGTATTTATTGCATTTTGACTTTAGGCATTTAGATTTTCTGAAAAACTTTTTTAGTAAAATACTAGATATCAAAAAAAATAAATTTGCTACTTTTCCATAAATTTCAATTGCAGTAAATTTTTTAAGGAAAATCTAAGTATTTTACTAAAAATGAGTTTTGCAGAAAAGACTCAAACGCTTAAAACGTCAAATATGCAATAAATAGATTTTAGAAATTTTCGAGTTTTAATGTTTATTATTTTCGAAATAATATGAAATTTTAAAAATATTGATTTTTAAAGATTTTATATTTTTAAAAATAGTAAATATAGAAATATTAAAAATGCTATAAATTATTTTATGCATTTTGACGTTAGGCATTTTAAAGTTTTCTGAAAATCATTTTTTAGATAAATACACCATAAGTAATTCTGAAAAATCATAAATTTTGCTTACTTTTCCCATAAATTTCAATTATAGAAATTATTTTGTTAAATAGATTTTAGTAAAAATGATTTTAGAAAAGCCTCAAACGCTCTAAAGTCAAAATGCAATAAAATAGTTTTAACATTTTTGAGTTAATGTTTCATGTATTTTTGAAAATAATATGAAAATTCTATAAAAATATTGATTTTTAAAGATTTTAATGATTTTAAAAATAGTAAAAATTAAAATAAAAAATGATAAAACTGATTTTATTGCATTTTGACGTTTAGGCATTTAAAGTTTTCTGAAAACATTTTTAGTAAAAAACTTAGATTTCAAAAAAAATAAATTTCTACTTCCAATTTAATTGGGAAAAGTATGATTTAAGATTTTAGATTTTAAATTTTAATAAATATTAAAATCATAATTTTATTACATATATTCAAGATTTGTTGAAAAAATCATTTTCAAAAAAAACCATAAAAAATAATGATGATTTGAGCTTTAATTTTATGTATTTTTGAAAATAATATGAATATTCTAAAAAGTATTGATTTTTAAAATTTAATGGGATTTTAAAAATAGTTAATAATAATGAAATATTAAAATGCTATAAACTTGATTTTATTGATTTTTGACATTTAAGGCATTTTCAAAGATTTTTGAAACAATTTTTTAAGATAAATACATATAAGTAACTTCTAAAAAAAATCATTAAATTTTGCTTACTTTTATAAATTTCAATTGCAGTAAAAATTCTATTTAAAATGTGAAAATCTAAGTATTTAGCTAAAAATGAGTTTTGCCAGAAAAGCACTCAAACCGTCTAAAACGTCGAAATATGCAATAAAATACGATTTTAGTAATTTTCTGAGCTTTTTAATGTTTCATGTATTTTTGAAAATAATATGAAATATTCCATAAATATTGATTTTTAAT
>WNWK01042955.1:0-15732 GCA_009830355.1 Cherax destructor | reverse complement strand
TTTTATGACTGCCCAACATTATTTTCTTTGCGCGTATTCAGCTAGATGGCGCTTGGGGTTAAAAAAATGAGATATTTTTTCTGGGTTGGCGCGAGGCCGAAATAGATCTATTTTTAGTAGAACTGGTGTCTATGTACTTTTTGGGAAAACTGTCCTGTTTGGAGAGTTAATGCGGTAAACAGGGGGTTGAAAGAGAGGTGATACGCGTAAACCAGCGAAAGATTTTGGAATTAATCAAAACCCCTTTGGGAAGATTGGGCCCAAACCCAGATGATTGCCAAGGCCCAAAAACTAATCATCTTATTTGCATCATGGGAAGTTATTTTTATGATGGTGGGGATTCTTCACCCAATGAATTCAACGTGTTTATCCTTGTTTGGAGGGAAACCCAAAAATGCCTCTCAATTTTCTTTTTGCATGGTTCCCCCCCTTTTAAAAATTTCCCCCATGAATACAATATAATAATGATATTGAGCATAAAAAAAATAGTCACCAGTTAAACTGGAAGGATATTTTGATTGCTACATAGAGTATTTGTTTTTCCCTGACTCTTGCTGCTAAATTGAGGCGAAAATACCTTTGAGTGGGTTTTTTTGAGTTTGAAGGAAAATCCTAGTGTTTCTGAAGAGGACAATTTAAATTTTTTCTCTATACTTCCTTCAAAAACCTAGTTGATATAACTGCTGGCCCAGATTATTCAAGAAGGGGGTGACAATACTGGAATGTCAGCTGTAAGAGCCTACTTTTCTAGGGGAATAGCAAAATTGAAACGATAATGACAGGTGTAAGATCCGACATTTAAGAGGACAACACCGGTTTTCTAATGACAGCTGTAGGAGCCAACATGTCAACATGAGTGACAGCACCAGTAATGATAGTGTCAGATGAAGAGCCGACTTTGCATATGAGCGACATCACCGGTGATGCTGCCGTCCGGTGAAGGGCTGACATTTCATAGGACTGAGCCAAGTGTGAGCTGATGGGACATTACAGCCCACCAAGAATGAAACTTCAAAGAATATTTTCTTGCTGCCTAAAAGAGTCATTACTTTGGTGGAATTCGGTCCTGTCGGTGTATTAAGAATTAGATTATTCAAAAGGGGCTAGTCTTTTCGTCCCCAGGAAAGCGTTAAGAACATAAGAAGCGATACAGTACCTGGATAATGGGAAGCGTGGGGTAGTAAGGCTTGATTCAAAGAATAAGAAGGCAGCTCAACTTCTTTTAATCAAGAGCCCTTTACCAACTAAGAGGTACCTTCCATAAACAGTCACCATCTACAACCATACCACATTTCCCCGAGAAGAAACTCTTTGTGAAAGATTGATAACCTTCCTGCTTGGGCTACACTTAACAGTGACAAACGTCCGAGAATCTCAAAGACACTTTAGGCAGAGCAAACATTAACTCTGACTACGTTTCGACAACAGCACGTATTACGCAGTCATACGTGTGCACTGATACTACTGGATGACTTACGAAGTCCACTAGCGAAGTGTAACTGACGATCTTCAGGTTACTCTTAACTTGGTATTAACATTACTTTACATTAAATATATTTAAAAAAAAATATTTTTTATAAAATTTTCTTAGTTTAATTAATATGAAATGAAGACAATTAATAGTTTCGTTAACCGAAAAATAAACTTAATATTTACTTTAATACCTTGAGAATTTACTGTTTTATGACATTACTGTGTGTGTGTGTGTGTGTGTGAGTGTGTACTCACCTAATTGTACTCACCTAATTGTACTCACCTAATTGTACTCACCTAATTGTGGTTGCAGGGGTCGAGACTCAGCTCCTAGCCCCGCCTCTTTGCTGTCCGCTACTGGGTCTCTGCTCTCCCTGCTCCATGAGCTTTATCATACCTAGTCTTAAAACTATGTATGGTTCCCGCCTCCACTATATCGTTCGCTAGACTATTCCACTTCCTAACTATTCTATGGCTGAAGAAGTGCTTCCTAACATCCCTTTGACTCATCTGAGTCTTCAGCTTCCAGTTGTGTCCCCTTGTTTCTGTGTTCCCTCTTGAACATCCTGTCACTATCTACCTTGTCGATTCCCTGCAGTATTTTGTATGTCGTTATCATGTCTCCTCTAACCCTTCTGTCCTCCAGTGTTGTTAGTCCTATTTCCCTCAACCTTTCTTCATAGGACAGACCCCTGAGTTATGGAACTAGCCTTGTCGCAAACCTTTGCACTTTCTCTAATTTCTTGACGTGCTTGACCAGGTGTGGGTTTCAGACTGGTGCTGCATACTCTAGTATGGGCCTGACGTACACAGTGTACAGTGTCTTGAACGATTCTTTGTTAAGGTAACGGAACGCTAATCTTAGGTTTGCCAGTCGCCCATATGCTGCCGCAGGGTTTTCTGGTTGATGTGTGTTTCCGGAGACGTGCTGGCGTTATACTCACCCCAAGATCTTTCTCCTTTGATGAGGTTTGTAGCCTTTGTCCACCTAGCCTGTACTCTGTCAGCGGTCTTCTTTGCCCTTCTCCGATCCTCATAACTTTGCATTTGGTGGGGTAAAATTCGAGAAGCCAGTTGCTAGACCAGTTGTCAAGCTTGTGTAGGTCTCTTTGAAGTCCTGCTTGGTCTTCATCCGATGTGATTTTCTCATTAATTTCACATCATCTGCGAACAGAGACACTTTTGAGTCTATCCTGTCCGTCATGTCATTCACATATACCAAGAATAGCACTGGTCCTAGGACTGACCCCTGCGGTACACCGCTCGTCACCGGCGCCCACTGTGATACCTCATCACGTACCATGACCCGTTGTTGCCTCCTGTGAGGTATTCCCTGATCCATTTCAGTGCCCTTCCTGTTATACACGCTTGGTCTTCCAACTTCTTCACAAATCTCATATGAGGAACTGTGTCGAAGGCCTTCCTGCAGTCCCGGAAAATGCAGTCAACCCACCCTTCTCTCTCTTGCCTTACCTCTGTTACTTTATCATAGAACTCCAGGAGGTTTGTTACACAGGATTTGCCTTCCCTGAATCCGTGCTGTCTGTCGTTGATTATCCTGTTCTGCTCCAGATGCTCCACCATTCTTTTCCTGATGATTTTCTCTAAGACTTTGCATACTATACACGTAAGTTTAGTGCCTCTTTTCTGTCTCCTTTTTTAAAGATGGGGACTACGTTGGCCTTTTTCCATATCTCAGGTAGCTGCCCAGTTTCAAGTGATGTGTTGAATATTATGGTAAGTGGCACACTCAGTACCTCAGCTCCTTCCCGAAGGACCCACAGGGAGATATTGTCCGGACCCATCGCCTTTGATGTATCAAGGTCACTGAGTAACTGCTTCACCTCCCCCTCAGTTGTGTGTATGCCTTCCAGCACTTGATACATCCCTTGTTGGTGACGCACCCCATCCTGTCTACCCAGGTTCAGCTTTGCAGGTAATAGGCGCGAAGTACAAGCAGGCGTGCGAGGTCTTGTAGACTGAGAAACTAGCGAGCAAGAAGTAGTGATAGGAGAAGGTAAGGAGGTGGGGGTTTCAGAGGGTAAAACCGCAAGAGAATTAGAGACGGGGGTGACCCCAGAAGACATGCCACCAGTGGAGCTGGCAGGTGGGGAAACTGCCAAGGTTGGAAGTCTCCTAGCTACTCGCGAATAAAGGATATCAGTAAGATTTCCCTGAAGGCGGAGCCGAGAGACCGCCATAGCATAAGTAAGGACTTTGCTCTCCTTAAGACAACAGATTTATTGTTCATTACGATAGACCTGACAACGGCAGAAAAAAGAAGAATGAGGTTCATTACAATTGAGGCAAGTGGGCTGGAAAACTGCAAGATGTATTGACACGATATGCGGCACCGCAGACTGGGCACTCCGCCGCAGATCTGCAGTATTTAGTGGGGTGTCCAAAGTGCCAGCAATTTCGACACTGTTGGGGGTAGGAACCACTTTACGGACCTTTAGTCGATGGCCCGCAATATAAACGGAGGACGGGTGTTCAGGGCAGTCAAAGGATAAGCGAGCGATGTAACTATGAAAGCGCCTCTGCCCGCGAGCGGGCTGGACATATGTATGCACTTGTAAACACGGTGCGTAAGGTGTCGAGTAGGTCGTTTTCCGGTGAAATGAGCAGACATCGAAGAACTGTCGTCAGCAAATGATCTGGAACATTTAGGTGAGGTAGGCGGGCGATTTGAAAGCCGTCGCACCATATTCAGGAGAGCAAGACGCATAGTTAAAGGCATGCAAGAGGCAAAGGCACTAACAGAAACGGGTGGAGCCCCAGCACTTGGAGCAGGTGACGGAGCGTCACCAGCAGAAGGTACAGGGGTATGGGAAGAGTCTAGAGAATGGTCCAATAATGAAGCCGGGTCAGAACAGGATGTGGGAACAGAAAGGGGCCTTAGAGGAGGAGGTTATCACAGAATGAACACTCCATGATAGTGGAACTTCTTTCTTATTATTTTAAAGAAAAAAGAAAGAAAGAAGGAAGGAAATAAAAGAAAAAAAGAGGGACAGCTGAGGGACAGTCACTAGAATGCATGAAAGTTCCCCCTCTCATCCGAGAGGATCTCAATCCCACAAATAGTGCAGATGCAGCATGGAACCCGTGCCATACTCTACCCTTCATGCCAGTAAACCAGCACTCTGGGATAGCAACCTCACATCTACCAAGCCACATTGGCATACCTCCTTCGGATATCACCTCCCAGAACAGACAGGCAGCCTATGGAGATTCACCCGTCATCTGCAGGACACCCAATCCACTTTTCGGAAATTCGTAAAGGGATCAGGGCGCCTCCAGATAATCCAGATTCCACAGCAAACTACACCATACCCGAGGAACCTCATGGAGTGGGATGAACACAGGCACACTTCCCCCTACCTAGAAACCATAATGCCAGAGGGGAGAACCCCAGAGACAACAAATGGGAGGGGGAAAAGGGGGAGGGTTGGGAGGTGGAGGGTTGGGAGGGGAAGGAAAGGGAAAAAAGGAGTGATGGGGAAGATGGGATAGGGAAGGGAGGATTGGGGGGTAATTAGGTTTGGTCTTAGGAAGGAGACCATTATTATTATTATTATTATCAAATAGAAGCGCTAAACCACAGGGGTTATACAGCGCTGAAAGTTATTGCAGGATGCAGGGAGAATGGGTTGTAAGAGGGAGATGGATGATTAGTAGGGTATGGAGTGCAGCAGGATGGTGGATAGTGCAGGGATAGAGGGTAGCAAGAGATCAAGGTAGAAGGGACTGAGGGAGGTGCTAGAGGTATAATCTTCAGAGTTTGTGTAGTAAGTCAGTTTCTGTCAAGAAGTCAACAAGAGAGTCAGGATTAAAGGAGGGTCCATCTGCAAGAAGGGAAGGTAAAGAAAGGGCCGCAGAGCGAAGACGCCGTTGGAGATAAACTCTGCGTGCTCGTTGATAGAGTGGGCAGTCCAACAGAATATGTCGAACAGACACTGGAACTTGACAATGCTCACAGAGAGGGGCAGGGAGCCTCTCCATGAGATACCCGTGAGTAAGACGAGTGTAGCTGATGCGAAGACAGGAGAGTGTAGTCTCCCAACCTCGACATTGGTGACAAGAAGAAGGCCAGAAACCTATAACCGGTTTAATAGAATGAAGTTTGTTATTCATCAGGTCAGACCAGCGTTGTTGCCAACGGGTGCGAAGGTGGGTAGCAATGACCGCAAAATAGTCCGTGAAAGGAACACCTCTATATGAAACTGGAAGGTCATGTACTGCTGACCGCGCAGCAGTGTCTGCCTGTTCATTGCCCTGTACGTCAACATGACCAGGGACCCAACAAAAGACAATATCTTTATGCTTGCTAAAGAAAGATACGGCATAACCAAAGGTGGATACGAAGAACTAGGGGGTGAGGTGTATCAATTTTACGGATAGCCTGTAAAGCACTAAGGGAGTCTGAAACGACCACATATGGTGACACAAGCATAGATGCAATACGGATAAGTGCCACAAGAATGGCATACAATTCAGCCGTAAATATGCTAGCCGAGGGTAATAGATGCCCTCGTACGACGCTGTCCGGAAACACTGCTGCGAATCCGACGCCGTCAGATGACTTTGAACCATCGGTGTATACTGCGATGGCATGGGAATGAGAACGGAAATGGTTTAGAAAGAAAGAGCGAGAAGCCGCCGTAAGTAGGCGGGCTTTCGCGCAAGGTAGAGGAATAGAACAGACACGGACAGCAGGAACTTCCCAAGGGGGCAGGGGAAAGGGAGATGTCACATGAACATATAGAGGTGGGAGCTGAAGGGAAGACAGGAGTGAATATAGACGAAGAGAAAAGTGACGAAGTAAGCAGGGGCGACGAACAAATAAAGAGTGCCTACTAACATCTGTAACAATCCTATACATGGAAGGATTGCGAAGGTCATGAGAGCGAACAATTGAGCGAATGCAATGTCCATCACGACGATCAGATAAGGATGGAATGTTTGCTTCTACATAGAGGCTCTCAACCGGGGAAGAACGAAATGCACCAAGGCATAAGCATAATCCCTGGTGATGGATGGGATTAAGGATGGAAAGAGTAGCAGGGGAGGCCGCCGAATATATCTGGTCACCATAATCGAGTTTCGACAAAATTAGGGCTGAATGTAGGCGAAGGAGAGTTCTACGATCAGCCCCCATGAAAGATGTGCGAGGGTTTTAAGAAGGTTCAGCCTGGTGTGACAAGCTGCCTTCAGAGAGGTAATATGAGGTTTCCAGGACAATCGACGGTCGAACAGAAGGCCGAGAAACCTGACTGTATCACGTTCTGGGATACGTGAGCCGCATAGGTTTATTGGATGATCAGAGACCACTGAACATCTAGTAAACGTAATTTGATGAGTTTTGCCACTAGAAAATTTAAACCCGTGAGTGGTGGCCCAATCAGAAACCCGGTTGATGGCATGCTGGAGAGAAACTGCAATGAGGTGACAGTCAGCACCTGCACAAGCTATAGCAAAGTCATCCACACAGAGCGATGACCAAATATTGGATGGGAGAACAGATGCCAGATTATTTATAGCAAGCAGAAAGAGTGTTGTGCTTAGAACACATCCCTGAGGGACACCTTCAGCTTGGACAAATTCCGGGGAGAGTTCATTACTAACCCGGATCCGGAAATGTCTGTCAGTTAAGAAGGCCTTAAGAAAGACTGGTAGGTTGCTTCGGAGGCCTAAGTAGTGGGCCTGGGCTAAGAAATTATATCTCCAATACACACACAACCCGCACATATAAAAGAGAGGAGCTTACGACGACGTTTCGGCCCGACTTGGACCATTTACAAAGTCACACTAACACACAGAGACAGAGGAAGGGAATTTATAGGCAGGCAGACAGGGGAGGGTACAAGAGAGTGGGGTAATGATGGAGTAGTGGAAGTAGTAGTAGTAGTAAAGGTAGTAAAGGAGACAGTCATATGGGAAGGAGCACTGCAATGAGGCTAGCGGCCCGCAAGGGTGGAGACGAAAGAAAAGCGAATAAAATGAAGGAAAATACAAGGCAAAAGAAAAGAAAGGAAAACCCATAGGAGAAAAAAGGAGAAGGGGGAAGAGAAGAAAGGGAAGGAATCAGGTTAAGTCACGGGTGTTCTGAAGTTTAGAGCATTTAACAATGTAATGAGAGAGGAAAGCATCAACAGAGACAAAGCCAGGGCTAAGATTCATACAGGGAAAGTTGTGTATAAGGGAGGATTCAACCAGGCGGCGACTATGAAAGTTGGACGTAGGGTAGACAGTTTTAGCAGAAGACCAATCAATAGGATGACTGTGATCTCTGACATGACAGAAAAGAGCATTATTAGTGTCGGCAAGCCTAACACTATTTTTGTGCTCCTTGAGTCTGTCAGAAAGAGATCGGCCAGTTTCTCCGAAGTACTGAAGAGGACAGGAGGAGCAAGAAATAGAGTAGACACCAGGAGAATCTGTGGAGGGAGGGAAGTATGAACTAGATTAGTGCGAAGAGTGACTGTCTCCTCTACTACCTTTACTACTACTACTACTTTCACTACTCCATCATTACCCCACTCTCTTGTACCCTCCCCTGTCTGCCTGCCTATAAATTCCCTTCCTCTGTCTCTGTGTGTTAGTGTGACTTTGTAAATGGTCCAAGTCGGGCCGAAACGTCGTCGTAAGCTCCTCTCTTTTATATGTGCGGGTTGTGTGTGTATTGTTCCAGTCACGGTGTTGTGCCTTTTTTGTTATTTATTATATCTTCAAGTTGTGTCATAAGCCTTCTCAAGGTCGAAAAAGATAGCGATAACCGAATGGTTATTCGCAAAGGCATTACGAATATACGTATCCAAGCGCAGCAAGGGGTCAATGGCAGAACAGCCCTTACGGAAGCCATATTGACTAGGGGAGAGACTATTGTGTGTCTCTAAATACCACATCAAACGTCTATTAACTAGACGTTCCATCACCTTGCAAACTGCACTGGTAAGAGCGATGGGACGGTAGTGGGAGGTATCACGTCCCGTAGTACCTGGTTTGCGAAAAGGGAGAACAATAGCAGACTTCCACAGCTGGGGAAGAACTCCTTGCGACCATATGAGATTAAAGAGTCGTAAGAGGACAGGAAGAGCAGACTGATGTAAATGCTGTAGCATACGAATATGTATGCAGTCTGGCCCAGCTTCCGATGATCGGCAAGCAGAGAGTGTTGCCTCCAGTTCTTGAAGGGTAAAAGGCACATTATAGGATTCTTCTCTAAGAGAAGAAAAATCTAAGGGCTTTAACTCGCTGGCAGACTTAGAAGAAAGGAACGAGGGGCATAGATGTAGCCCCTGATAAATGCGGACGAGATGATTACCAAGTTCAGTGGCAACGGCAAGAGGGTGTGCTATATTGACACCAGCAACCTGAAGAACAGGAGCCAGGGCGGGGAAGAATTTACCACTTAATTTCCGCACTTTCTTCTAGACTGAACTCATCGAGGAAGCCGAAGTGACAGTAGAAAAGTAATCTCGCCAGCAAGTGCGTTTAGCATCACGTATGACACGGCGAGCAATAGCTCTCTTCTGCTTGAAATCAAGGAGTCTCTCTGTGGTTCTGTTATACTGATACCTGCCCCATGCAGCGTGTTTCAAACGCACTGCCCGAGCACAAGCAGGAGACCACCAAGGCACGCACTTCTGAGGATGCTTGCCCGAGGTTTGGGGAATAGAATGTGAACCTGCTGTGAAGATGGAGGACGAAAAGAGATGTAAAACCTCATCAATGGAGAACGAGGTAGGAACCTCATGAAAGGCAGTAAGATGTGCGTAAATGTCCCATTTCGCCCGGTCAAATTGCCAGCGTGGGCAATGAGGAGATGGAGAAAACAGAGGGGACTTAAGGATGATTGGGAAATGATCGCTGTCATGTAAGTCTGGGAGGACAGACCAGGTGAAGTCAAGGACTGTTGAGGAAGAGCAGATGGAGAGATCGATACAGGAGAAAGAATGAGTTCGAGGATCAAAATGGGTAGGAGTACCCGTATTTAAAACATGGAGGGGAAGAGAAGCAAGAAATGACTCCAACTGAATGCCACGGGAGTCACAGTGCAACCCTCCCCAGAGAAAATGGTGTGCATTAAAATCGCCAAGTAATAGAAGGGGTGGCGGTAAGGAAGAAACCAGAAAATCAACATCTGGGATAGACAATGCCCGCGAAGGGGAGAGAAATAAAGAACAGAGTGTATACCACTTATTCAAGTGGATACAGGCTGCAGTGTAATTTAAGGAAGAAGGGACATAGAGCTGATGGTATGGAACACCAGTGCGTGTAAGAAGAGCACTTTCGTTAAAGGTTCCATCGGAAAAAGGATCCGATGAATATAACAAATCATAGCCTGAAAAGGGCCTGATAACAGTGGATTGTAATTTGGCTTCTTGCAAACAGACCCCAACAGGGAAAAACTGGGAGAGCAACACCTGAAGTTCACTCCGGTTACCCCTGAGGCCTCGGATATTCCACTGCTAATAAGTCATGATTTATGGAGAGAAAGATATAAGTGGAAGTGAGAGGAATCTATGGACAAGGGTTAGAAAAGTCCACGTGTGGAGGCAGCGGAAGACCTGTAATCAGAGAGGGAGGAGGACGTTGTGAAGGAAGGGGGGGTTGAGACGAAGAAGAGAGATGAGGAACCTCAGGTGGAGTAGTGTCCATCATCGGTCCAGTCTCTGAAATATATTCTGCAATAGCTTCCAGTGTTTCGGAAGTCAAAGATGCAGAATGTGGGACTACATTAGAAATGGAAGAAGAGGGAGCAACTATCGAAGAGTCTATACACTGTACTAAAGTAGAGGACGAGGAGATAGAAGAGGAAACTGTCGTAGGGGTTTGAGAGGGGACAGGGGATGAAGGTAGTGTATGAGGAGGAGGATGAACCTCCACACACGTTACAGAACTAGTCGGAGGCGAAGAACCTGGCAGTAGGGATTTTTTGCTGGGCTTATGAGAAGGGGGGCGCTGAGGTTTAGGTGAAGGACGAGGACGTGTAGACTCAGAATTGTGCGAGTGAGTAGAGGAAGGAGAAACCATACCACGGGTGGGGTTTGTTTGCAATCGTGTCATTACGATTTCGTGAGTCAAGAAGAAGGAGTGTAGACAGTATGGGAAGCCGAGGTAGGGACCTCGGAGCCAAGAATATCAAAAGGATTCGAGACAGGGGTGATTGAGGATGAGGCGACCACAGAGGAAGCCGTGGAAGTTGGGACACCAGAAGCGGGGCGACGTTTAGCAATTCGATAATAGGAAATGCGGGGAAGTCTCCCTTGAAGGCATAGATGAGAGACAGCCATAGCATATGAGAAGCCTTCCGCCTCTTTGAGACAACGGATTTCCCGCTCATTCAGGTAAACCTGACAACGGCGAGAATACGACAGATGTGCCTCATGACAGTTAAGGCAAGAGGGAGGTAGAGTACAAGAAGAACTGGCATGGTCGTCAGCACCACATACTGGGCATTCGGCCATGGACCTGCAATATTTCGCTGGATGACCAAAACGCCAGCAGTTTCTACACTGTTGCAGTGTAGGGGTCACCTTTCGAACTTGTAAACGTTGACCTGCAATGTAGACCGAAGGTGGAAGTTCTCGGCAGTCAAATGTTAAACAAGCTATATTGCAAGGATAACGTCTTCGCTTGTTGGCAGGGAGGACAAAAGTGTCAACTTTAAGGATAGGGAGTTCTTGGAGCTCAAGTTGCTCTAAAATGTCATCACCACATGTCTGGAAATTCCGTTGGACAATGGTGTGGGGCAAAATGACAGAACTGCAACAAGAATTAAGCGAATGGTGCTTGTCAATAGTAACAGGAGCAGTATCAATGGTTGTAAGAAGAGAAAGATCGCGAGCTTGGCCAGCATTCTGGACCATGATGATGCGAGTGCCGCTCTTGAGAGCGTGAAATGAGATGTCTTTACCAACATGGCGTAGCAGAGCCTTACCAATACTATGGTCTGAAAGATAGGTATTAGGAGAAGTCGGTCGCAGAGTAAAAAACTTTGTCCATTGAGTAGTTTGAAACAGAGAGTTTAAGGGGAGTGCGTGACGAGCTGGTCGTTTCTGAGATGAACGAGAAGGAAGTGTCGAATCGTCATGTGTGGGTCTTGGTCGTTTGGGTGTGGGACCGGGGGTGGTCCTATGGGAGACGGGCGAGCGATTCGAAAATTGGCGCACTGTCGAGGGAGAAGCCGGAATCAAGGTCAGAGAAGAGCGAAGGTCAGACGTATCGAAACTGCCAGTCGGGCCCTGGTACCTGAAGCAGGTGACGAACCGGCACCAACAAGAGGTACAGGGGTTTTAGGGTTGTCCGAAGATTCGTCCAATAACGAGATAGGGTCAGAACTAGGTGCGGTATCAAGGGGCCCGGGGGTAGTTTCACAGATTAGGGCATCCATGGTTAGGTTACTTCTTTCTTTTTGTTTTTTAAGAAAAAAAATGAAAAGAAAAGAAAATAAAAATAAAAAAAAGAATAAAAAAAGGGGGGAACGTGTAGGAATAGCTCCTAGGAGGAATGAAAGGGGCGTAAATCCCCCTCCGCGCCCAAGAGGACCTCAACACCGCAAGTAGTGCAGATGCTGCATGGAACCCGTGCCATACCCTACCCTTCATGCCAGTAAACCAGCAATCCAGGATAGCAACCTCACATCCACGGAGCCACCTCGGTGGACAAAAGAGAGGGCGGCCGGATATCCGCCACAAAGCATACCTCCTTTGGCCACCACCCCCGGAATCCGAAAGGTGGCCTCCAGAGATACACCCGTCGCCCGAAAGATACCCAAGGCCACCCCCCTGGAGACCGGAGAGGGATCGGGACATCCCCAGGCGATCCAGATTCCACGGCAAACTACACCACTGCCGAGAACCTCAACGGAATGGGATTGGACCACGGTACCCTTTCCCCTACCTAGGAACTAGAATGCCCGTGGAGAGAAGCTCCCAGGGTAAAAATGGGAAGGAAAGAAGGGAGGGATGAGGAGGAGGAGGAGGAAAGGGAAAAGGGAGGATGGGGAAGATGGGGAAGATGGGAAAGGGGAGGGGGGATTGGGGGGTAATTAGGTTCGGTCTGAGGAAGAAGACCAAGAGGTTCAATTCCTCAGACCGATAGCCTCTTTACCGCGACAAGGAGCCCCCCTTAAAGAGGTGAAGAGTGTAGTGTAAAATTATTTTTAAGGAAATTAAGCAAATTAAGAAGGTTCTCAAGAAACCGAAGAGAATAACTTGTGGTTTTGTTTTACTGTCATGTTGAGAGAAGAAATATATAAGATCGATGTAATTGGAGCTTTCTCTGTATATTTTTATAAACTCAGGAATGGAAGGTGCTGTGTTCTTTCAATCGGAAATTAAATGAATTTATTAAATAAATTTAGTAAAATTTTAAACTACAAATCCTCAAGACAAAATCACATTGGTGTAATCACTAGAATATCGTCCATATAATAGGTATAATATTTGTCAAGAAACGGAAGGGTGTTTCCTGATGCGGGTCTTAGTCATATGATGACCCACAGCTGGATCTTTCGGTCATCTGACCGATGACTTTCCCTGGCTTACCGATCCATCTCCTTAAAAAAAACATGGTTATCACTATAACCATTAAGTTATCGTCCTTATATGACCCCTCAACCCATCTCAGGATCAAACAACGGTAGTGGACCCTCGTAAATCGAACACTCCCAACTCGCCCTTTTATGTAAGTTTATTATTGTAAGTGCTTTTATAGGTGTATTTTTGGGGGTCTGAAACGGACTAATCTAATTTACATAATTCCATATGGGAATAAATTCGTTTGGTTACAGCACTTGAACCGCATTCTGGAATGAAGAATGTTCGATTTCCGAGGGTCCACTGTATTTAGGATGTGAGCCGAAGGCGCTGCCACTGAGCTACGAAACACTATTTTCCTACGGAGAACCTTTAAACCTTCTAAGGGGCTGGTCCGAGACTAGCTTTTAGCAAAGACTGAACCTTCTCATGAACAGTTACACTACATTCCTGGCCTCACATCATTCATTATGCCTAAATTTAAAACAGGAAATAGGCTGTGCCTCTCACTACTTCCTCATTCAGGTCATTTCAGTTGTGTCAGAGAACTGTGCCAGTGAACGGTGTATGTGATCTCCGTCAAGGCACTATATTAGTTTAATGTCATAAGTGCATGTCAATACGTTTTTTGTTAATAATAGCATCATTGAGGCATTAAACAGTGTTTTAACGCATGAGTGTGTTAGAGTGAACAAATAATTGGTGGAATTATTGTAATGGCCGGTAATCGCTAACTGCAAAAAACATTCTTCATATTTATTCAGCACATCCGTTTCCGATATATTACATAGTTTTGCCATGATGTTTTTTTTTTTCTAGAACAACCATTAAATTCATCAGGAATATATCTGATATAATCTATCTATCTATCTATCTATCTATATATCTATATATCTATCTCTCTATCTCTCTCTCTCTCTCTCTCTATCTCTCTCTATCTCTCTCTATCTCTCTCTATCTCTCTCTATCTCTCTCTATCTCTCTCTATCTCTCTCTATCTCTCTATCTCTCTATCTCTCTCTATTTCTCTCTATCTCTCTCTATCTCTCTCTATCTCTCTCTCTCTCTCTCTCTCTCTCTCTCTCTCTCTCTCTCTCTCTACTCTCTCTTCTCTCTCTCTCTCTCTCTCTCTCTCTCTCTTCTCAGCATTAATTGTTTCTTAGCAGTAAAAGTGTTCCCCGGTGGAGTAGACGTCTCTCTGTTATGGTAGTAAACCCCGCTAAGTGTCAGGAATTCACTTTTATCATATACAATTCAATGACAATATAAAATGAACTACATCCCAAAATAACCCTCAAACTTCCTGCATATTAAACACTATAGACAGTATTTGTTTATAAGACAATAGGTACCGTACCTTCATATAAAATAATATAATCCATGTCTGCATATACAACAGCATTTCTAATATATATTATATATATATTATATTAATATATATATATATATATATATATATATATATATATATATATATATATATATATATATATATATATATATATATATATATATATATATATATATACATACTAGGAATTTGCAAGAGCAGGCGAAATATTCACAAACACTGATCTCTAACCGACGGAGACTCGAACCTACGAACCTTGTGACAAGGTACGCAGTGCTTTGCCGACCGTACCACACTGGACCAATACCTTGGCGTCCAGCTCATGCTAGACGTTGATCCAAGGTACCAAGCTTTCAGGCAGGTGGCTTACAGCTTTTCATCTGATCCCCTACATGCATCGACACAACTAGAGAGTTTTACAATGCCTGGAATTCGCAAGAGCCTGCTCTTGCGAATTCCTTGCCATCTGTCGAGGCTTGAAGGGTGATACCAACTGGACGCTTTTGGCTGCCATCAGATCTGCATAGTTGGGGTGGTTCCCTTACTGCTGGGCATCCGGCTGTTGTGAGGCTCCTCTTCATGTCTTGGAATCTTTCCCTCGGATTTACGACACACAAGACCATGGTACCCAAATCGGTCTGCTGCTTCACTGCCACAAATACACCTGTGTACGGCGAGAATAGGGGCGACAAGTCGAAGGGCAACACCAATGCGGATGGTCTGTGGGTCGAGGCGTGTGCCAAGGCTGGAGTTGGGAACAGCCAGCAGAAAGTCCCTTGCATGAGGAGCTCTCACTGCCAGGAGGCGGGTTCTATCCTTCCCACACTCTGAAGCATTGCTGAGGCTATATTCTCTACTATTGGGCCATCCCAGTGCGACTGTTTGTAGTTGTTGGGGGGAGCAGGCCTGGTTTCAGACCCTGTTAGATTATCCCCGATCCTGGCTCCGTCAACGAACTTTTGGTCATGGATTCCAATCGTGTCCCTAAGATGTTCAGGGAGAATTGCTGCTACAAGCCCTCTGGATGCAATGCATAAAGACAGGAAAGCAGGTAGCGCAATCTGAGATGACTTGCGGACTCCAATGCCTCCTAGTCTGACTGGGAGTGTAGCTTGGTCCCACTGCCCATCTTCTAGAGTAAGGTTAAGTACTTTAGAAAAGATCTGCCTCAGGATACTGTCATATTCGTGCAGTATAGGGTTATCATATGAAGGAGAACATCTTAGGAAATATGTCAACCTGGGCAGACTCAACCTTTTTGTGAAAAGGTACAAGGCATCATGGGTGTCATGATTACCTATTCGTTCTTCCATTCTCCTCAATTCTTCCAGTTTCTTCCTGAGAATTGTGTCAATGGCATCGCTT
>WNWK01042954.1:0-15732 GCA_009830355.1 Cherax destructor | reverse complement strand
CACAGTTACATCAACAGTACAATATAACATTGTTCATCTTTGAATATATAATTATACTATGGTGTCAAAACATGTTAATACCACATCAAAACTTCATAAATGCAAACGATACTTATATCACAATAAAAAAACTTATACGGATAACAGCCGCCATCAATCTAAGTAGAAAAGAAAATGAAAAATGAAAAATGTAATGCGGTAACCTACACCGTATAAAACTACGAGGAGAAAATTTAAAGCAAACATCAGAGCCCAAACGTATAGGGAGGCAATTTGCAAAAGCCCAAAATCACTTTTTCACTCTGCCCAAAATGGTGTCCCAATACCAAAAGCAAAAGGGGAAGAAACATAGTTACTATGCCCTGTGGTTGCTTATCTTCTGGGTATTTTAAGTAAGAGCCAAATATCAGTAGCCATCATAAGATATATACCCCTTGGACAGGCCTCCCATTTTTTGATCCTCCTGTAGACCACTAAAGAGGTTATCAAAAATCAGCAAGTGCTGAAAAGAGGAAAATTTATCTGAGTAATACGGGGAAATGAAATCTTTAAGGATTTTATTTAAGAATATAAAAGTTTTTAAAAACACTTAGTAAAATAAAGATTATTATAACCTCCTTACTTTGGGGGTTTACACACTTTAAATGAGCCTTTACTTTCCCCTTTATATATGCACAAGTTACATTTATCTGTACCGCTTAATATAAAACAGAAAGGGGGAAATATATGACATTTCCCTTGAATTAAAACATTTCACAATAACGATTTTTAAATACAGACTTAAGGAGAATCACTGATTGGAGGTCACCATCACTGTTTCCGGGGTCACAACATGCAGTGAACCAGAGTTCCGAACCCCAATCTGTGATAGGATTAGAGGAAATAAGAGAGCCTTCGAGGGTATGCTCAACGTTCCAGAGGTGAGAGCGAACTGAGTTTCGGGGGGCTCAGAGGGAATTTTTCACCATACCATGAGAGAACGAAGAGTCTTGAAAACTGAAGGTAGCCACCCCCCAAGGGGGAGGAGAAACTGACCTGGGAGAACGCCAGGTTTGCCCTCACTCAATGAAGTGGGGAAAAAACGACCCGCTCAGTATTTTAAAATCCACTTTAAGTCACCACCTAAACACCACAAAACAATTTAAAAATACATAACTAATATTAGTCATAAATATTAAGAGAAAACCCTCGTTTTTAACATTAAACAAACAGGGGTAACAGGGGGTGACATTTTTTATTTTTTAAAAAATTTTCATCAAACTGATTTACAATAAAAAAAAATAAAATATAGACTCAGGACTACTCAACTAGGTTTATTTTTAGTACGGGGCAGGGCTTCCCCCTCTAGTACTGGGCAGGGCTTCCAGTCTAAAACTGGGCGGGGCTTCCCAGTCAGACTGGGCGGGGCTTCCCCAGCTCTAGTACTGGGCAGGGCTTCCCTAGCTCACATCAACCTGAATTTTGTGGATGGATTCAACAAGGTGCGGGAGATATTTTTTAAAGGATCTGGCCATATTGACAGATAAAAAACGGCAGTTGCTGGATTTGTTGGATGCACATTCATGGGGGAATTTTTCCATTCCACCAACCCAAATTGCTCATTGCATTGAGTTTGGGGGACTGTGGAGGCCAGTGGAGTATACTGAACCATTGTCGGTCAGAAGAGGCTTGGACATTGGGTTTTTGACATGGTAAGATTTCAGAAACCCCGGGAAAAAAAGTTTTTTTATTATTATTATTATTATCAAAAAAAGGCCAAACCCAGGGGATAAGTGGGGGGTCAGGGAAAAATGCAGGGGGAAGGGTTGTAAGAGGGGGGATGGAATTAGTAGGGAGGAGGCAGGACAGTGGATAGGCAGGGGTAGAGGGAGAAGAGATCGGGGGAAGGGGCTGAGGGGGGTGCTAGAGGTATAATCTTGAGTTGGGGAGTAAGCGTTTTTCAAAAAATCAAAAGAGAGCAGGGTTTTTTTTTTTTTTATTAACAAAAAAGTGAAAAACAAAAAAAAACATGACTACAACACCAAGACCCATAATTCAAAACAATATATTTTTTTAAGACTAAGTATAAACATAACCGGATGTCTTTAAACTAAAAAAAGAAAAAGAAACATTTAAAAATGTAAGTGCCATGATGGGACACTTACCCCAAGAAATATGAAAACATTGGGAAATTTCAGATAAAGAACAACACCACATAATAAAACAAAACAATAAAAACTTTTGACATAACATCAACCTTTCAAAATAACATCATTATGTTTTTATATATAATTTTACTATGGGTCAAACCATGTTAATACCACATCAAGGACTATAAAAAGTAACATACTAATCACAATGAAGACAAAAAGATATACGGTTCACAGCCACCATCAACCTAAATTCAAACCTAACAAAAGTGCCCTGATGCTTTACCCTACACCATATACAATCTACAAATTAAACTATTTTTGGGAAAACCTGTAACCGTCTCCATGGACTGAGACACGCACATTCACGCCAAACACTGAGGGAAAAAAGCAAAAACATACTTGAGTACAAAAAACCCAACCTCCCTAAAACCGTCTTCCCCAATACTCCAATCTTTGCCGTAATTACTTGGGCCCAAAAAAATAAACATAAACGGTCTAAGTCGCATAAGTCCAAGACCTGTTTAGACATGTGATTGCAAACTTTCATCATCACCACACAATAAATATTGTCCACCTGACCTCCTACCACCGTCTGCGGGCGACACGTGTGACACCCTATCAGGTGACACCGGAGAAATGACAAAACCCCCAGCCTTACCCGCCTTCCCCTGCGACACTTGCCCAAACCCCCCTTTTTGACCACCCCTTTTTAAGAAGACTTCCCCCTCCCCCCCCAACAGAAACCTATCGAAATTCCCTATAACCCGAGAAAAATTTTTAACCCCTGCCCCCCAAATAACCGATTTTCACGCCAAATTTCGGAACGGGGGGTACTTTTCCGGGGCCCCCTATTCCCCAAAAAATGTTTTACTGACCCCCAAAACACCCCCCAAAAACCCTGAAAAACCCCCCGTCCAAAAAAAAACCCCGGGGTCACCCCCCCGCCCCACCCCCTTAAACCCCACAAAACCCCCCCCTGACCCACCAACGAACAGAAAACAGAGGATACCCCGGTCCAGGACCCCACATGACCCAACCCCCCACCCCTAATAATGCCCTTTTTAAAAAACTGGAGCCCAAAAAAACCCCAAAAAACCAAAACCCTGTTTTACCCCTTTTTGGGGGATTGCCTTTTACCAACGCCCAACCCCCCCCAATTTACATGGGGATAAATACCTGCACCCTGCACCCCCGTCCTCATCCCCACTCTATCCAACAAGCCCTATTTTAAACCCCTTTCCCGGGCTCCCTAACAACAAGGGGGAAAACCCAACAAAAGCCAAAATTTCAACGGGATCCCTACCCCACCCACAACATCCCTCCTGCATGACCCCATTCCCCCTTTCCCCCCCTGAACCCACCTACCACATATTCTTGCTTACCAAAATACTTGAAGCCTGTTATGAAATGGACAACCCCAACCCCAACCCCAACCCAAGTCACCACCCTACATAACAATGTTTCCCATGACTCAAAATAATGAAACCCTCCCCCCAACTCTCTAAAACATACTGGAGGGGATATAGGGGCAGCAAAAACCATATTTTCTATATACTAAAACATTTACCACACCGCTCCTTGCAAAAAGTGTTACTTCTGAGACCTAATGCCTCCCAACCTATCTATAGCTTGTCCACCACCGCCACCGAATTAAATTTTCCAATTCTACTGGGCTGAATATCACCCACAAATTTTAACTTTTCGACGGGACTCCAACCGCCCCATCTTCCAACGTCCCCCACCCATGCACCTTATTTTCCCAAAAAAACTTGACTTACCCCTATTTACCCTCATACCTGTCCTTCCCAAAATACCCATAACTTTTTCACATGGAAGCCATCCACTACCCCCAGGACGGTTGTATCATCAACATATCCCACTATGCCGAATCACAACCCCACCCACCCCCCCCATCCCAAACCCCTTCCCCCAAACCCGCCCCTAGAAAGGTCCTTTGACCTAAACAGGATTGTGAAATGAATATCCTTCCAAACCTCAAAATTTTTTGAACCCCAACTTCCCATTACCTGACCCTTGCCAAAGCCCGGTCAAAAAAGTCCTAACCACCCACGATTTCTTCCCCCAAAACCCCAAAACCCCCAAAAAAACCCCAAACAAAAATTCCATCACGCTATCATATGAGCTTTCCCCAATCAAATCTAGACCCTCCTCCCTTGTTATTTAAAAACTTTCCTTTTAAACTTATGCCAGTCCGGCTTCGCCGGCACACAAAGTGCCATTAAACTTAAACCTCTCCAACACCCTTTATTCGATCAGAATTTTCCCAAAAATCTTATAATCTGAGGAAAAAAACGTTATAGCTTTTATAGGGCCCCTTTATCCTATCACTTTATTCCCTTCAGTAAAAAAACACACCCCGTCCTATGCCCTTCCTCCAATAACCCTATCCTTCATTTGAAAAGATCTGGGACTAAACATCCTTAACACCTCCCAATGTAACATTTAAAAAATTTTTTGAACCATCCAAACCCCCGGTTTTTCCTAACCTTTTGTCCCTGCAAAAGCCACCGCCCGCCATACATCCGCTCCGGGTATCCCTCTCCCAACCCCCTTTCCCCCCCCCCTCCCCCCGACGTTCCTGTATCCTCCAAATGATCCTTCGACTTGCTCACTCCCAAAACCCCCTCCTAAACCCTGAAACCAACACCGCATACCCACACATGCCATCA
Organism: Cherax destructor; assembly: GCA_009830355.1. NCBI lineage: Eukaryota > Metazoa > Arthropoda > Malacostraca > Decapoda > Parastacidae > Cherax > Cherax destructor. The sequence goes on along the minus strand of WNWK01042954.1, from coordinate 10,910 downwards.
GTTGTACACCTGCCCTTTCTGATACCCTCCCAGGCCTTCAACCTTCAACGACGAGATAATCATCCCTTCCTCCTTTCCAAACCCCCTCAAACCGTGCCCGGGGGATGTTTTTTCCCCATAAAACCCTTTTCGCCATTGACCCCGGGGACCCTCCCCGGGCATGGAATCTATCATTTTGTATGTCTTTAACCTCCCACGCAGCATACTTATTTTTTTGTTTGATGGGGTTTCCCCCTCCCTCAAAAAAAGACCTAAGCTGACTTTCTAAGTAACGTTGCAACCATACCTATAACCCGCCTCTCCATCCGGCCCTCCGATAAAATCTCACCGCCTTTCCCCTTTGGAAGACCACCACCTCCCCTTTATCCCTATCCTTTGCTCCTCACCCACACCCTCCCCCACCAGTCGAAGAAGGGTTTTTAGATGATGGGCAACATGGGGGCCGGGCGATGCATAAGGACTGGGAAAGGAGGATTAGGGAGTTTGGATAGCAAGAGGGAGGAGGGATGCTAGGTATAGATTGGGAGACTGCAAACGATAGCGTAGATGGGGAATTTTTGTTTGGGGTTTTGTTAGGGGGGGTTTGGGAAGAAATCGGGGGGTTTAGAATTTTAAGGCCCGGGGTTTTGGCAAGGGTCCAAAATGGGAAGTGGGGTTCAGGTGAGTTAAAAAGGTTCTGAGAAAAAAAGGGGGTTTGGGCGGGGTTGTCCTCTGTCGCAAATCCTGTTTGGGTGAACGGCCTTTTTATAGACTGGTTAGGGAAGGGGTTTGGGAGGAGGTGGGTAGGGGTTGGAGTCGGCATAGTGGGATATGTCGATGATACAACCGTCCTGGTGGGTAGTAGTGAGGGCTTATTACATGTGAATAGGATTGTGGGTATTTTTGGGGAAGCGACAGGTATGGGGGGTAAATGGGGGTAAGTCAAGTTTGTTGGAAGTAGGTGCATGGGTGGGAGGGACGTTGGACAGTAGGGGCGGTTGGAAGTGCGTCGATAGGATTAAAATTTGCGGGGTGATATTCAGTAATGATGAGAATTGGCAAGGGGAATTGAATTCGGTGGCGGTGGTGGACAGAGCTATAGATAGGTTGGGAGGCATTAGGTCTACAAAAGAACACTGTTGCAAAGGGCGGTGGTGTAAATGTTTTAGTATATAGCAAAATATGGTTTGTTGCTGCGTATATCCTCTCCAGGAGTGTGATGTAGAGAGGTGCTTGGGAGGGTTTTCGTTATATTTGGAGTCATGGGAGGCATTGGTTAGGTAGGGAGTGGTGACTACTGGGTTGGGGTTGGGGTGATACCCGTACGTAACAGGCTTCAAAGTAATTTTGTTAAGCAAGAATATGTGGTATTTGGGGGGTACAGGGGGCAGGAAGGTGAATGGGGTCATGTAGGAGGTACGTATGTGGTGGCGGGGTAGGGATCTGTTGAGATGTGAGGTTGTTGGGGTTTCCTCCTTGTTGTTAGGGAGCCTGGAGGGTTAAAGTAGGCGTGTTGGATGGAGTGGGGGGGGGGGTGGTCGGTGAGGTATTTTCCTATGTATATTGGAGGTTAACTGACGTTGGATGAAGAATTGCGAATCCCCCAAGAGTGTGTGAAACAGGTTATAGGTTTTATTGGGTATTTTAGGGATGCTCACAGTTGTTTAGAAATGGGCATTATGGGATGGGTTGTGGATATGTGGTCCTGGCCCGTCCTATCATACTTTATTTCTGTGATACGTTGGTGGGGGGCAGGGAGGGGTTTTGTGGGGGATTGGGGGGTGGGAGCGGGGGCTTGAACCCTGGGGGGCTTTGTGTTTGGACATGGGGGCTTTCCAGAGGACGTTGGTAGGGCGGTAGTTTACTTGTTGGTCGAGTACATACATATTTTTTGGGTATGGGGAGGCTCCCGGGCACAGCGTATCCGAGCGTTGGCAGAGGTATAATAGGTCAAGTGTAGAAATCAGGTTATATTGGGGACATGGGTGAAAGCTTTCTCTCAGGGTTATGGGAATTGACATAGGTATTCTGTTGGGGGGAAGGGGGGGTGGGGGGGAACCTCTTATTAAAGGGCTGGTCGAAAAAAGGGGGAAAGGGTCAGGAGTGCTGACAGGGAACAGGCAGGTGCATGGCTAGGGGATGTGCATTCTTCGGTGTCACCTGATGGGTGTCAACACGTGTCGTCCAGCAGACAGTGGTAGGAGGTCATGGACAAATATTTTAATGTGTGGTGATGATGAAGTTTGCAATCACATGTCTAAACAGGTCTTGGACTTTCGACTAGACCGATCATTATGTTGTACTTTTGTTGGTCGAATAATTACTTTAATGTTATAGATTGGAGTATTAGGGGAAGCAGTGTTTATGGTAGGTTGGGTGTTTGTCTCAAGTAGGTTTTGTGCTATTTTAGCCTCAGTGTGAATTGGCTGAAGGCGTGTCTCCCGTCCAAAAGGGACAGGTTACAGGTGTTCCATAACATAGTTTAATTTGGTTTATGGTGTAGGGTAAAGCATCAGGGCACTTTCATTGTTAGGTTTAGTTTAATTAGGTTGATGGTGAAAGCTGTAACCATATCGTTTGTCTTCATTGTGATTAGTATCGTTAGCATTTTTATAGTCCTTGATTGGTATTACATGTTTTTACCATATATAATTATATATCAAAACATGAATGATTTATATTTGTAATGTTGATGTAACTATGTCACAAGTATTGTATTGTTTTGATTTATTATGTAGGTAGCTTGTTCAATGTTCTGACATATTGTCCAATGTGTTCATATTTCTGAGGGAAGTGTCCGCATCAGGCCACATTTTAGGTGGTTTTCTGTTAGTTTGAGGACATCCTTAGGTTATGTCTATACCTTAGTCGAAAAAATATTGTTTTGAATTTATGAGGTACTGGGGTTGTACCGTCTGTTTTTTTTATTATCACTTTTTTTGATTAATAAAAAAAAAAATCCTGACTTCTTAGTTGACTTTTTTACAGAAATGACTTACTACACAAACTCTGAAGTTTACCTCTGCACCTCCTCAGTCCCTTCTCCTCCGATCTCTTGCTACCCTCATCCCCTGCACTATCCACTGTCCTGCTGCACTCCAACCCTACCAATCATCCATCTCCCTCTACAATCCATTCTCCCTGCATCCTTTCCTGACCAGCTGCACTGTCCCCTGTGGTTTAGCGCTTTTTTGATGATAATAATAATAATAATCTTATCTTCCCAAAGGTTATTACAAGAATAACTTACCATGTCTGTTCCAAGCCTCTTCTTTTTATGACAAAAAGTTAAAATACTCCCCGGGCCCCACAGTCACCAGATTAATGCTAAGACATTTGGGTGGGGGAATAAAAATTCCCCTGAATTATCCAAAAAACAGCAAGGTTATTTATCATTCTATGGGCCGGATCCTAACAAATCTCCAGCCCCCTTTGAACCTCCCAAAAATTCGGGGGTTTTTGTGATAGGGGGGTGCCCCAAATGGGGAACCCTGCCCGTCTGACAGGAAGCCCTGCCCAGTCTAGAGCTGGGGGCCCGCCCCCGTACTAGAGCTGGGAAACCCCCCCATACTAATCTAGGGGAATGCCCGTACTAGAGATTTAGGGAAGCCCTGCCCAGTACTAGAGAGTAAACCTAGTTGAGTAGTCACTGAGTCTATATTTTATTTTTATTACTTAAGTAAATCTAGTTTGATGAAAATTTTAATAAATAGAAAATTGTCACCCACTGTTACGCCCTGTCATAGTTTAATGTTAAAACGAGGTTTATCTCTTAATATTATATGACTCAATATTAGTTATGTATGTTATATTAGTTATGTAGGTGTTTAGGTAGGTGACTTAAAGAGTGGATGTGAAAGTACTGAGCGGCTCGTTTGTTCCCCCCCCCACTTCTATACTGAGTTGAGGTCAAACCTAGGCGTTCTACTCAGGTCAGTTCTCTCTCACCCCTGGTGTGGTGAGCATACCTTCAGTCTCTCCAAGACTCTTCAGTTCTCTCACCCTTGGTATGGTGAACTTACCCTCTGAGGCTCTCGAAACTCAGTTCGCTCTCACCTCTGGAACGTTGAGCATACCCTCGAAGGCTCTCTTATTTCCTCTAATCCTATCTACAGATTAGACTTCGGAACTCTGGTTCACTAGCATGTTGTGACCCACTTGGAAGCAGTGATACAGAGTGACCTCCAATGCAGTGATTCTCCGCTTAAGTCTAGTGATAAACTCTAACTCGTTATTGTGAAGTGTTTTAATTCAGAGGAAGTGTCATATATATCCTCTTTACGTGTTATTATATTAAGACGGTACAGATAAATGTAACTTGTGCATATATAAGGATGAAAGTAAAGGCTCATTTAAAGTGTGTACACCCTCCTAAGAGTAAGGAGGTTATAATAATCTTTTATTTTACTAAGTGTTCTGAAAGGCTTAGTATATTCTTAAATAAAATCCTTAAAGATTTATTTCACCTTGTATTACTCAGATAAAGTATTTCGCTACTTTACAGCACTTGCTGTACGGTTGTTACGATAAGCCCTAAACTAATTAGTGGTCTACAGGCCAGGATCGTAACAAATAGGGAGGCCTGTCCAAGGGATATATATCTTATGATGGCTACTGATATTTGGCTCTTACTTAAAACTCACCCAGAAGATAAGCAACCACAGGGCATAGTAACTATGTTTCTTCCCTTTTGCTTTTGGTATTGGCGACACCATTATTGGGCAGAGTGAAAAAAGTGATTTTGGGCTTTTGCTTGGAAATTGCCTCCCTATACGTTTGGAGCTCTGATGTTTGGCTTAATTGTCTCCTCGTAGATTGTATACGGTGTAGGTTACCGCATTACATTTTTACATTTTTACATTTTCTTTTCTACTTAGATTGATGGCGAACGCTGTTATCCGTATAGAGTTTGTCTTTATTGTGATATGAGTATCGTTTGCATTTATGAAGTTCTTGATGTGGTATTAACATGTTTTGACACCATAGTATAATTATATATTCAAAGATGAACAATGTTATATTGTACTGTTGATGTAACTGTGCCACAAGTATTGTATTGTTTGAGTTACTATGTAGGTAGCTGTTTTCAATGTCTCTGTACATATAGTCTGTGTTCATATTTCTGTAGGGTAAGTTTCCGCATCACGGCACTTACATATTTAGGATGTTTCCTTTTTTGTTTAGTTTGAGGGCATCCTTAGGTTTATGTATTTTCCTTAGTCTTAAGTTAATTATATTTTTTTGCATTTGAGGTACTTGGTGTAGTACCGTCATGTTACTTTTGCATTCTCAGTTTTGATGCCAAGAGCATCCACACGACAGGAGTTAGCATGGTTGGTGTTGTTTTCGCCCTATTGAGACCAAGAACCTTTTAGTCATTTTGATGAGACTGAAATATTCGGGAGTAATGACCTCACTAAGTTATTTGGGAAACGAGAGAAACAAGACTTGTATTTGTTCAAGCTTTTATGGAAACAAGTGAGATTATCACCTCTGGTCCTCTGGAACCAGTCTTCAGTGGAGATGAGGAGGAAAAAACTGTAAGAGCTACTCTTGGAGAGAGAAGTCATGGGTGACATGTTAGTCACGGTAACACTACACAGAATTCTTCAAAAGAATTTGCTTAAGGAAATGTCAAACTACTGTCTGGGAGAGATTAACAGTGCTCTTGACAGGATGTTTACACCGGGAAGTCACTTTGAGTCTGACTTGTCAGAGGAACTTATGGCAAGCGACATGTGCTTTCTCGTATTGTTTTCCTCGTGGGTGAGCGAGCGATTGTCTTCAAGTTGCTCCAGCAACTTGTGTTGTGACTCAGCTAAGAGGAGGCATGGAGAAGCGGCTCATCTGAACCTTAAGACATGCTTTGAAAACGACGGTTTTCTAGTCACATTGTCTCGTGCTGCTGCATTTCTTGGAACTTCCATCGTCGCCTGGATGAAGTCATTTTGGAAGTATTCATGTCCAGCAGACGGACATGAACGTAGAGACGCGACCGACACTTCAGGAAGAGCCAGATGCTTTTCGTATTTACTTCAAGACGTCGTCCTTCTTGATGCCTGGGTACAGGTTTCACTCCCAGTATTAGTATTTTTGCTTGGTTCCTGACACACTAGCCTCTATTACAAGCTAGTCCCTGAGCAGAAGTATGCACTCGTCTGACATACTAGCCTGACAAACTAGTCCCTGAACAGAGGTTTGCTCGTACGTTCGCCAGATTGGTATAATGGTGAGTGTCTCTGAGCAGAAGATGGCTATATGCTGCATGTGAGAAAAAGGTTTCAGAATATTGAGGATATGAAGATGAGGGCGTATGTGTGCAAGGCAACGCTGCCCTCACCTGGGTTCATCTTCCATTAGTGTGTCATCACCCTCGTCTGTGTTCATCGCTATGGTGGCGCCGTGTTCTTTGTTCCCCTTCAACAGTGTTTTGCCCACAGTCTGTGGCCCGTTTGTACAAAAGGCTCCGGCAGTTGATGGTTAGCCGACTGTTCAAACCACCCTGGCTGTTTCTCGCCGACTTCAGTTCTGACTGATAGTGTTTTGACTGATCTAGTATTTATATGTTCATCGTGTATCTACTAGTGTCAACTTTTAGCGTTGAGCAAGCGGTTGCTGGTTAGAAAATTATTACTGAAAAAAACTTAATGTCTGAGGTATCGCCGCCTCTTGACATCTTTTCCGGTCTCAGAGCAGTGTCGTGAGCTCCCGCTACTGGACCAACTCGCTTCTTCAGTGCTCTAGAGGAAAGTGCTGGTATTGATTGGGCGACATTATCCGTCTATAAGGCTAGCAAGACTCTCAGCAATGGTAATCCTGAGACTGACGCTCGAGGCTTCTGCCATTTCTGCACTGTGAGTTAAATAAAATGCGATGGCTAGCGGTCCGTTGTCAGTGTTAAAACGTTCTACCATTGTTCAAGACTTCGTATGTGTTGAGGCTTGCGAGATGATCACAGATGGATCCACCGTCAGGATCACAGCGGAAAGATTGTTAATCGGACTTGTGGATGTAAAACTGCAGAACTTTATAAAAGAATTTGGCGCTCATGGAGTTTAACTCCGACAATGTCGGGAACTGTGTGTGTAGTAGAGGTCCAGGAGCTTGTTTGCTGATGACTGCTTCTGCGATCTTCTTAGTCTGTTCCATTACCAAGCTTAACTTTGTTGAAGGAGGAGTTGATGTTCATCCGACCTGAGCAGTCGAGTGCCCCCCCCCTCTCTATTACTTATACTTTAATATTTAAAGATTTTTTTGCCTAGCTTTGATGGGAAAATAGAAATTAACATTCATTATAAGTGTCTAAGTCGGATGGAAAGCTTTTAGTTTATTTATTTTTCATTAAGGTTTCGTACACCCTCTTTGGTGCGACACTTAGTCGTCGAGGTGTGTTATGCCCTGTCATAGTTTAATCTTAAAACGAGGTTTTTCTCTTAATATTATATGACTCAATATTAGTTATGTAGGTGACTTAAAGAGTGAAGGTGTGAAGTACTGAGCGGCTCGTTTGTTTACCCCCCGCCTTCTATATCGTTAAAATAGACACATATGCAACACTTGGGTATCTTTATTGAGGAAACGTTTCGCCACACAGTGGCTTCATCAGTCAATACAAAGAAGAATAGTAATAAGAGGAGTTTGAGGATCAGTCCTCGGCTGAGTCGATGTGTCAGTCCCTCAATCTTGAAGTAAATACATATAGGGCAAATAGAAGTTGCTTATATCTGTAGACAGGTGATATGAAGCAGGAGGAGGCGGGTCATAGTGGTATCATCCACTAGTCGAGTAAGTCCTGTCCAAAGGTTTGGACAAATGTTGAAGAATCTTTTGTATCAAGATCCCAAGAAGTTGCTGTGTCAGACAGGATGTAGATGAATGGTTCAGAGAACCGACAAGTTGTTAAAATAGACACATATGCAACACTTGGGTATCTTTATTGAGGAAACGTTTCGCCACAATAAAGATACCCAAGTGTTGCATATGTGTCTATTTTAACAACTTGTCGGTTCTCTGAAACATTCATCTACATCCTGTCTGACACAGCAACTCTTGGGATCTTGATACAAAAGGATTCTTCAACATTTGTCCAAACCTTGGACAAGGACTTACTTGACTAGTGGATGATACCACTATGACCCCGCCTCCTCCTGCTTCATCTCACCTGTCTACAGTATATAAGCAACTTCTATTTGCCTTATATTGTATTTACTTCAAGATTGATGGACTGAACACATCGACTCCAGGCCGAGGGACTGATTACCTCAAACTCTCACTTATCACTTCTTTGTGAACTGTGATGAGCCACTGTGTACAAACGTTTCCTCAATAAAATACCCAAGTATTCATATGTGCTGACTTAACAACTTGTGGTCTCTGAACCATTCATCTACAGCCTTCTATATCGAGTAGAGGTCAAACCTAAGCGTTCTACTCAGGTCAGTTCTCTCTCACCCCTCCTCTTTAAGGGGGGCTCCTTGACGAGGTAAAGAGGCTATCGGTCTGAGGAATTGGACCTTTTGGTCTTCTTCCTCAGACCGAACCTAATTACCCCCCATCCCCCTCCCTTTTCCCATCTTCCCCATCCTCCTTTTTCCCTTTCCTCCTCCCCCTCCTCATCCCTCCCTTATTTCCTTCCCATTTCTACCCTGGGAGCTTCTCTCCACAGGCATTCTAATTCCTAGGTAGGGGAAAGGGTACCGTGGTCCATTCCCATTCCGTTGAGGTTCTTGGCGGTGGTCTAGTTTGCCCTGGTATCTGGATCGCCTGGGGATGTCCCAATCCCTCTCCGGTCTCCCGGGGGGTGTCCTTGGGTATCTTTCGGGCGATGGGTGTATCTCTGGAGGCCACCTTTCAGATTCCGGGGGTGGTGGCCGAAGGCGGTATGCTTTGTGGAGGATATCCGGCCGCCCTCTCTTTTGTCCGCCGAGGTGGCTCGGTGGATGTGAGGTTGCTATCCTGGAGTGTTGGTTTACTGGCATGAAGGGTAGGGAATGGCATGGGTTCCATGCAGCATCTGCACTACTTGCGGTGTTGAGGTCCTGTTGGGTGTGGAGGGGGATTTATGCCCCTTTCATTCCTCCTAGGAGCTATTCCTCCACGTTCCCTCTTTTTTTTTTTTTCTTTTCTCTTTCTTTTTTTTCTTAAAAACAAAAAGAAAGAAGTAACCTAACCATGGATGCCCTAATCCATGACTCTACCCCAGGGCTCCTTGATACTGCACCTAGTTCTGACCATACCTTGTTAATGGATAAATCTTCGGACAACCCTAGTACCCCTGTACCTGAAGCAGGTGCCAGTTCGCCACCTACTTCAGGTCCCAGGGGCCCGACTGGCCCTTTCGATACATCTGACCTTCGCTCTTCTCTGACCTTGATTCCGGCTTCTCCCTCGACGGTGCGGCAATTTTCGAATCGCTCGCCCGTCTCACATCGAACCACCCCTGGTCCTACACCCAAACGACCAAGACCCACACATAACGATTCGACACTTTCTTCTCGTTCATCTCAGAAACGACAAGCTCTTCACGCACTCCCCTTAAACTCTGTTTCAAACTACTCAATGGACAAAGTTTTTTACTCTGCGACCGACTTCTCCTAATACCTATCTTTCAGACCATAGTATTGGTAAGGCTCTGCTACGCTATGTTGGTAAAGACATCTCATTTCACGCTCTCAAGAGCGGCACTCGCATCATCACGGTCCAGAATGCTGGCCAAGCTCGCATTCTTTCTCTTCTCACAACCATAGATACTGCTCCTGTTACTATTGACAAGCACCATTCCCTCAATTCTTGTTGTGGTTCTGTCATTTTGCCCCACACCATTGTCCAACGGAATTTCCAGACATGTTGTGATGACATTTTTGAGCAGCTTGAGCTCCAAGAACTCCCTATCCTTAAAGTTGACACTTTTGTCCTCCCTGCCAATAAGCGAAGACGTTTTCCTTGCAATATAGCTCGTTTAACGTTTGACTGCCGAGAACTTCCTCCTTCGGTCTACATTGCAGGTCAACGTATACAAGTTCGAAAGGTGACCCCTACACCGCAGCAGTGTAGAAACTGCTGGCATTTTGGTCATCCAGCAAAATATTGCAGGTCCATGGCCGAATGCCCAGTCTGTGGTGCTGACGACCATGCCAGTTCTTCTTGTACTCTACCTCCCTCTTGCCTTAACTGTCATGAGGCACATCCTTTGTATTCTCGCCGTTGTCAGGTTTACCTGAATGAGCGGGAAATCCGTTGTCTCAAAGACGCGGAAGGCTTCTCATATGCTATGGCCGTCTCTCATCTTCGCCTTCAAGGGAAACTTCCCGTATTTCCTATTCTCGCATTGCTAAACGTCGCCCCGCTTCTGGGGTCCCAACTTCCACGGCTTCCTCTGTGGTCGCCTCATCCTCAGTCACCCCTGTCTCGAATCCTTTTGATGTTCTTGGCTCCGAGGTCCCTACCTCGGCTTCCCATACTATCCACACTCCTTCCTCTATTCACTCGCACAGTTCTGAGTCTACATGTCCTCGTCCTTCACCTAAACCTCAGCGCCCCCCCTCTTATAAGCCCGGCAAAAAATCCCTACTGCCAGGTTCTTCGCCTCCGACTAGTTCTGTAACGTGTGTGGAGGTTCATCCTCCTCCTCATACACTACCTTCATCCCCTGTCCCCTCCCAAGTCCCTACGACAGTTTCCTCTTCTATCTCCTCATCCTCTACTTTAGTACAGTCTATAGACTCCCCGATAGTTGCTCCCTCTTCTTCCATTTCTAATGTAGTCTCACATTCTGCATCTTTGACTTCCGAAACACTGGAAGCTATTGCAGAATATATTTCAGAGACTGGGCCGATGATGGACACTACTCCATCTGAGGTTCCTCATCTCTCTTCTTCGTCTCATTCCCTCCTTCCTTCAGAACGTCCTCCTCCCTCTCTGAGACCTTCTTT
>WNWK01042953.1:0-15734 GCA_009830355.1 Cherax destructor | reverse complement strand
AAGGCAAAAAGGAATATTTTTCTACAGTTATCCCTCAGTGTTTGACTAAAAACTAATCTTCCGACTTCTACAAAGTCGTTTGGAAAACAAATATCATATTTGTCAATTTTATTCTGTGGGTGTATGTATCATGTTTATATGCTATGTAACGTGGTTTTTTAATTATTTTGAAAAATATCATAGATGAATTAATGAAAATGTCTATATTAACGTAAAATAAGACATTTAATGTGCCCAAGAGTGATTATTATTAATTTTACGTAATGTTTTCCCTCCTCCCGGAACACCATAGCATATAAACAGCATGTTTATATGCTATGTAACAAGTTTCTTATATAATTTTGAAGAAAAAATCATAGATGACTTAATGAAAATGTCTATATTAACGTAAAATAAGACAATGTGCCTAAGAGTGATTATTATTAATATTACGTAATGTTTTCCCTCCGCCCGGCAAACCATAGCATATAAACAGCATGTTTATATGCTTTGTAACTTGTTTCTTTATAATTTTGAAGAAAATATCATAGATGGATTAATGAAAATGTCTATATTAACGTAAAATAAGACATTTAATGTGCGCAAGAGTGATTATTATTAGTATTACGTAATGTTTTCCCTCCGCCCAGTAACCAACTCATAGCATATAAACAGCATGTTTATATGCTATGTAACGTGTTTCTCATATAACTTTGAAGAATATATCATAGATTGATTAATGAAAATGTCTATATTGACGTAAAATTGGACATTTAATGTGCCCAAGAGTGATGATTACATAATAGAAGATGTGCTCACGTAAATGTAAACAAACCGGGTGGCGCACCCGTATCTGAAAGATGCTGCTGTATACAAAAGTTTTGGTCATAATTTGAACTCGCGGATGAACGGAACGCAATCGAAACGCCCAAAGCGGGCCCTACTGTATATGACAAGTTGTGTTGTGTTGTTTGTTGTTGGGTGTATAAGGGCCACTGAAAGATAAGCCTTACATAGTGGTGGTGATGACAGCAGCAGAGGCGACGGTGTTGTCAGTCGCTCATATACCTAAATCAACATTGGAGGAGTTAGTTTTGTGCTCTCCTTTTCTATCGATTAATCGCTTACTTGCTACACTTTTAATGCTACACTTTATCGCTGGCTGGCACTATGTCCTTTATCGACTCCTGCAGCTTTAACCCTTTGGGGGTCTACAGGCCCTCCGAAACTCGTTCTCAGGGACCAAAATTTTTCGGAAAAAAATATATTTTTTTTCTTATGAAATGATAGAGAATCTTTTCCGATCACAACTACACCAAAATTATGAAATTTAATCGAACGAAAACTAACAGAATTATGCTTTTGCGAAATTAGCGGTATGGATGACATTTATGCATCAGCGATTTCACCCACTTTGAGCCCTATTTTCGGCAAATTCCAATGTTTTAGGCTACTAAAATTATAGCTATTTCTCTAGAATTCCATTTGTTCTATCAATTGAGTACAAGAAACAGCCAATTTACCGATTTCAACTACCCAATAAGGTGGTCAGAAATTCGCAATTTGGCCAATTTCACACAAATTTCAAAAGATACCAATTTCAAAATAGGGTCCAGAATAAATGAGACAGACATTCCTGGCACTCAAATAACATTTTATCTGTTCATTAGTCCGTCTCCAGGCCCCTTTTACATTACTTTTGCTTTCCATTTTGAATTTTTATTCTCAAAAAATAAAAGATTTACTGTTATGTATACAACTGCATCATTGTAAAAATGGTATAAATAATATCAGCGCACTTGTGCAAGAATATTAGACTACCCAGTTGATGTGTATTGGATACATGACGTGATTTGTTTCTGTTTTGTCCGTTAATTGTATTCCATGTCTCTCTGCTTATGTATCAATCCCCATTTATCATATCAGCTGAGTGACAATGAGAGGCACTCTTCAATGGGTGACAGTTGTGGGTGATTCTTCCAAGGCGGGCTGGGTGACTGAGTGACTTATCGTTTCTCTGTAAAATATTAAATTTCGCCAGTAATTGCTTCACCCAAAAGTCTCACCCAAACACTCACAACCTCCACCATTTATCCCAAACCAAACACAACTCCACCAAATATAATATTACAACCACACAATTAAGAACATAAGAACATAAGAAAGGAGGAACACTGCAACAGGCCTACTGGTCCATACTTGGCAAGTCCATATCAAAACCAACCCACCAACAAAAATATTTGTGCAACCCATCACCATCGCCATCCAAGCAAGAAGCCCGACAACACCCCTCCCCCCCAACAACTGTGCAAGTCCCGTTCAAATCCAACCCTCTCGCTCACAAGAACACAGAAATAAGGAACACTGCCTCAAAACTGATCCACACTAGGAAACCCAAAACCAATCCCACAAACAAAAACTCCTATCCAACCCACCTACTCCATCCATGGAATATGCTTTGATAATCAGGGCACTATAAAAATAGGGTACTGAAGGAGCTGAAGCACCTGGTCCATCACCAGGGCATGAATATGCCGAAGCACATGATCTATCACCAGGGGTTGAAGGGCTGAACACCTGGTCCATCACCAGGGCACTGAATAAGCTAAAGCACCTGGTCCATCACCAGGGTACTGAGGAGCCGAAGCACCTGGTCCATCACTAGGGTGCTGAGGGGAAGCACCTGGTCCATCACCAGGGTACTGAAGGAGCCGAAGCACCTGGTCCATCACCAGGGTACTGAAGGAGCCGAAGCACCTGGTCCATCACCAGGGTACTCAGACCCACGGTTAAAAAGGGTCAGCTTAGGTCACTTAGATTATAATATCACACAGGTTGGTAGACAGAAACCACCCAGGAGGTACTAAGTTCTGCCAGGTGACTGTGAAACAGAAACCTGAAACTGTTTTACATGATTGTAGGATTGCTGGTGTCTTTTTTCTGTCTCATAAACACGCTGGATAACAGGTTTATCTAGCTACTTCTACTTACACTTTAGGTCACACTACACAGGCATGCACATGCATGCACATCTGGGTTTTTTTCTTTTTCTTAATAGCTCGTTCTTTTATTTTCTCTATTGTCCATGGGAAGTGGAAAAGATCTTTCCTCCGTAAGCCATGCGTGTCGTATGAGCGACTAAAATGCCAGGAGCAATGGGCTAGTAACCCCTTCTCCTGTACACATTTACTAAAAAGAGAAGAAGAAAAACTTTATAAAACTGGGTTGTTTGAATGTGCGTGGATGAGCGGATGATAAGAAAGAGATGATTGCTGATGTTATGAATGAAAAGAAGTTGGATGTCCTGGCCCTAAGGAAACAAAGCTGAAGGGGTAGGCGAGTTTCAGTGGGGAGAAATAAATGGTATTAAGAGAGTTAGAGCTAAGGAAGGGGTAGAAATAATGTTGAAGGATCAGTTATGGAAGGAGAAGAGTTAATATAAATGTGTAAATTCAAGGATTATGTGGATTAAAATAAGGGTCGGATGCTGAAAAGTGGGTCATAATAAGCGTGTATGCACCTGGAGAAGAGAGGAGTGCAGAGGAGAGAGAGAGAGATTTTGAGATGTTAGCGAATGTATTGGAACTTTTGAACCAGTGAGAGTAATAGTGGTAGGGGACCTAAATGCTAAAGTAGGAGAAACATGTAGAGAGGGTGTGGTAGGTAAGTTTGGGGTGCCAGGTGTAAATGATAATGGGACCCTTTGATTGAAATTTGTATAGAAAGGGGTTTAGTTATAGGTAATACATATTTTAAGAAAAAGAGGATAAATAAGTATACCAGATATGATGTAGGGCGTAATGACAGTAGTTTGTTGGACTACGTATTGGTAGATAAAAGACTGTTGAGTAGATTTCAGGATGTACATGTTTATAGAAGGGCCACAGATATATCAGATCACTTTTTAGTTATAGCTACAGTGGGAGTAAAAGGTAGATGGGATACAAGGAAAATAGAAGCAGTAAGTAAGAGAGAAGTGAAGGTTTATAAACTAAAAGAGGGGGCAGTTAGGGTAAGATATAAACAACTATTGGAGGATGGTGGGCTAGTGAGAGTGTAGACAATGGGGTCAAGATGTATGGGGTAGATTTAAAAATGTAGTGTTAGAGTGTTCAGCAGAAGTTTGTGGTTACAGGAAAGTGGGTGCAGGAGGAAGAAGAGCTGACTGGTGGAATGATGATGTAAAAGAGAGTAGTAAGGGGAGAAAAAGTTAGCATATGAGAGGTTTTTACAAAGTAGAAGTGATGCAAGGAGGGAAGAGTATAGTGGTACCTCGAGTTACGATGTTCCCCAAAATCGCCTTTATGTAGTTTATTTTTTAAATGCTTTTGTAAGTATATTTTTGGGGGTGTAAAGGACTAGTCTATTTTACATTATTCCTTATGGGGGATAAATTCGTTTGGTAATGCACTTGAACAGCATTCTCAAACGAAAAAAATCGTAACTTTCGAGGTACCACTGTATATGGAGAGAGGTTAAGAAGTGGTGAAGCAATGTAAAAAAGAGAGCAAATGAGAGAGTGGGTGAGATGTTATCAACAAATTTTGTTGAAAATAAGAAAAAGTTTTGGAGTGAGATTAATAAGTTGAGAGCCTAGGGAACAAATGGATTTGACAGTTAAAAATAGGAGAGGAGAGTTATTAAATGGAAGTTAGAGGTATCAGGAAGATGGCGGGAATATTTTGAGGAGTTAAATGTTGATGAAGACAGGGAAGCTGTGATTTTGTATATAGGGCAGGAGGAATAACATCTTAGGAGTGTTGAAGAGCCAGTTGTGAGTGTGAGGGAAGTTCGTGAGGCAGTGGGTAGAATGAAAGGGTTAAGGCAGGTGGGATTGATGGAATAAAGATAGAAATGTTAAAAGCAGGTGGGGATATAGTTTTGGAGTGGTTGGTGCTATTATTTAATAAATGTATGGAAGAGGGTAAGGTACCTAGGGATTGGCAGAGAGTGTGTATTGTTCCTTGGTATAAAGGCAAGGGACAAAGAGAGTGCAAAAATTATAGGGGAATAAGTCTGTTGAGGTACCTGGTAGTAAGTGTATGGTAGAGTTATTATTGAAAGAATTAAAAGTAAGACAGAAAGCAGGATAGCAGATGAACAAGGGGGCTTTAGGAAAGGTAGGGGGTGTGTAGACCAAGTGTTTACAGTGAAACATATAGGTGAACAGTACAGTGGACCCCCGAGTTTCGTACACCCCGGAAATCATACAATTATGTAAGTATAATATTGTAAGTGCTTTGGAAGTGTATTTTTGGGGTCTGAAATAGACTAACCTATGTGACATTTTTCCTTAAGGGAGTAAATTTGTTGGTAATGGCGCTTGAGCAGGCTTCTGGAGTGAAGTTTTTACGAAACTCGGGACCACTGTATTTGGATAAGGGTAAAGAGGTTTTTGTGGCATTTATGGATTTAGAAAAGGCGTATGATAGGGTGGATAGGGGGGCAATGTGGCAAATGTTGCAGGTGTATGGAATAGGAGATAGGTTACTGAAAGCAGTGAAGAGTTTTTGTGAGGATAGTGAGGCTCAGGTTAGAGTGTGTAGGAGGGAGGGACTATTTCCCAGTAAAAGTGGGCCTTAGACAAGGATGTGTGATGTCACCGTGGTTGTTCAATATACAGGGGTACCTCGAGTTACGATATTTTCGTTCGAGAATGCTGTTCAAGTGCCATTACCAAACGAATTTATCCCCAAAAGGAATAATGTAAAATAGACTAGTCCTTTACACCCCCAAAAATATACCTACAAAAGCATTTAAAAAATAAACTTACATAAAAGGGCGATTTTGGGGACCATCGTAACTCGAGGTATCACTGTATTTATAGATGGGGTTGTAAGAGAAGTGAATGTGAGGGTCTTTGCAAGAGGTGTGGGGTTAAAAGATAAAGAATCAAATACAAAGTGGGAGTTGTCACAGCTGCTTTTTGCGATGTCACTGTGCTTTTGGGAGATTCTGAAGAGAAGTTGCAGAGGTTGGTGGATGAATTTTGTAGGGTGTGTAAAAGAAGAAAATTAAAAATGAATATAGGAAAGAGTAGGTGATGAGGATAACAAAAGATTAGGTGACGAATGATTGGATATCAGAGTGGAGGGAGAGAGTATGGAGGAGGTGAATGTATTCAGATAGTTGGGAGTGGACATGTCAGCAGATGGGTCTATGAAGGATGAGGTGAATCATAGAATTGATGAGGGGAAAAGGGTGAGTGGAGCACTCGAGTCTGTGGAGACAAAGAACTTTGTCCATGGAAGTAAAGAGGGAATGTATGAGAGTATAGTTATACCAACACTCTTATATGGGTGTGAAGCATGGGTGATGAATGTTGCAACGAGGAAAAGGCTGGAGGCAATGGAGATGTCATGTCTGAGGTCAGTGTGTGGTGTGAATATAATGCAGAGAATTTGGAGTTTGGAAATTAGGAGGAGGTGCAGGATTACCAAAACTATTATCCAGAGAACTGAGGAGGGGTTGTTGAGGTGGTTCTGGACATGTAGAGAGAATGGAGCGAGACAGAATGACTTCGAGAGTGTACAAATCTGTAGTGGAGGGAAGGCTGGGTAGGGGTCGGCCTAGAAGGTTGGAGGGAGGGTAAAGGAGGTTTTGTGCGAGGGGCTTGGACTTTCAGCAAGCATGTGTGAGCGTATTTGACAGGAGTGAATGGAGACAAATGGTTTTTAATACTTGACGTGCTGTTGGAGTGTGAGGAAAGTAACATTTATGAAGGGATTCAGGGAAACCGGCAGGCCAGACTTGAGTCCTGGAGATGGGAAGTGCAGTGTCTGCACTCTGAAGGAGGTGTTTTAATGTTGCAGTTTTATAACTGTAGTGTAAAGCACCCTCTGGCAAGACAGTGATGGAGTGAATGATGATGAAAGTTTTTCTTTTTCGGGCCACCCTTCCTTGGTGGGAAGCGGCCGATGTGTTAATAAAAAATAATAATAATAATTTACTTGAACTTTACACACACACAAAAAAAAATGGTAGCAAATGATAGCATAACACAAGTATAATCGAGCAGTCAAAAGGCACATGGGACTGGTTCCTACTCTAAAAATAATAAGAACCACCACTGCTTAGACACCATGTCATGTAGGGGGGAAACAGAATGACAGGATAATGGGGGGATATAAGGGAGTAAGGAGGGAGGGGGGAGAGTAGCAGGAGAGGTGAGTCGAGTGACGAACGGAGGTAATGTGAGGTCACTGGTGACTACACCCTTCACTTCTCATTACCACCACACTACTCTCCCTCTCCGTACTTGAAATAAAATAATAAAATAAAGTATAAGAATAAAGAATAATAAGAATATAACGGGGGACAGTAAATATTAATATTTCACTAAAAAGCAGTTTATTATTAAATCCTTGTACAATAATATATTTGGAAACAGGAGTTTAGATAAATGGGGATTGTATACATAAGCAGAGAGACAGGGAATACAATTAACTGACGAAACAGAATATAACTTACAATAGAGTTCAGAGGACAGTTCACCACAGGAACTTAGTCACAGGTCCCCAAGACCTACACAGCATGAGCACTGCTCCAAGCCAGTACTCTGCCCAGTGTCTCCAACAGTCTCCTCCAGAGACTCTCCAGCAGCTCTCTTCCACACTTGCTGGAAGTCCAAACCCCTCACACACAAAACCTCCTTTACCCCCTCCCTCCAACCTTTCCAAGGCCGACCCCTACTCCGCCTTCCCTCCACTACAGATTTGTACACTCTCAGTCATTCTATTTCATTCCATCCTCTCTACATGTCCAAACCATCTTAAATAACCCTCAGCCTCTGGATAATAGTTTCATAATCCCACGCCTCCTGTAATCTCCAAACTACGGATTATTTGCATTATATTCACACCACACATTGCCCTCAGACATGACATCTCCACTGCCCAGCCTTCTCCTTGTTGTAACTTTACAAACTATGCCTCACACCCATACAAGACATTGGTATAATTATACTCTTTTACATTCCCTCTTTGCTTTCGTGAATAAAGTTCTTTGTCTCCACAGACTCCTCAGTGCACCACTCACCTTTTCCCCTCGTCAGTTCTATGATTCACCTCATCCTTCATAGACCCATCTGCTGAAACGTCCACTCCCAAATATCTGAACACATTCACTTCCTCCATACTCTCCTCCAGTCTGATATAAAATCTTCCGTTACCTAATTTTTTTGTTATCGTCATCACCTTACTCTTTCCTATATTCACTTTCAATTTCCTTCTTTTACATACCCTTCCCAAAATCATCAACCAACCTCTGCAACTTTTCTTCAGAATCTCCCAAAAGCAGTGTCATCAGCAAGAGCAACTGCGTCAACTCCCACTTTGTGTTAGGTTCTTTATCTTTTAACCCCACACCTTTTTCCAACACCCGAGCATTCACTTCTCTTACAACCCCATCTATTAATATATTGAACAACCACGGTGACATCACACATCCTTATCTAAGGTCTACTTTTACTGGGAAATAATCTCCCTCTCGCCTACATTCTCTAACCTGAGCCTCACTATCCTTGTAAAAACTTTTCACTGCTTTCAATAACCTACCTCCAGCCTATACATTCGCAACATCTGCCACATTGCCCCCCTATCCACCCTATCATATGCCTTTTCCAAATCCATAAATGCCACAAAAACCTCTTTATCCTTATCTAAATACTGTTCACCTATATGTTTCACTGCAAACACTTGGTCTACACACCCTTTACCTTTCCTAAAGCCTCCTTGTTCATCTGCTATCCTGCTCTCCATCTTACTCATAATTCTTTCAATAATAACTCTACCATACACTTTACCAGGTATACTCAACAGACGTATTCCCCTATAATTTTTACACTCTCTTTGGCCCCCTTTGCCTTTATACAAAGGAACTATGCATGCTCTCTGCCAATTCCTAGATACCTTACCCTCTTCCATACACTTAATAAATAAAAACACTAACCACGGCAAAACTATATCCCTACTTTTACTGGGAAATAATCTCCCTCTCGCCTACATTCTCTAACCTGAGCCTCACTATCCTTGTAAAAACTTTTCACTGCTTTCAATAACCTACCTCCAGCCTATACATTCGCAACATCTGCCACATTGCCCCCCTATCCTCCCTATCATATGCCTTTTCCAAATCCATAAATGCCACAAAAACCTCTTTATCCTTATCTAAATACTGTTCACCTATATGTTTCACTGCAAACACTTGGTCTACACACCCTTTACCTTTCCTAAAGCCTCCTTGTTCATCTGCTATCCTGCTCTCCATCTTACTCATAATTCTTTTCAATAATAACTCTACCATACACTTTACCAGGTATACTCAACAGACGTATTCCCATAATTTTTACACTCTCTTTGGCCTTTGCCTTTATACAAAGGAACTATGCATGCTCTCTGCCAATTCCTAGATACCTTACCCTCTTCCATACACTTAATAAATAAAAACACTAACCACGGCAAAACTATATCCCTACCTTCTTTAACATTTCTATCTTTATCCCATGAATCCCAGCTGCTTTACACCTTTTCATTCTGCTCACTGCCTCAGAACTTTTCCCACACTCACAACTGGTTCTTCCTCACTCATATAAGATGTTATTCCTCCTTGCCCTATACACAAAATCACAACTCCTATCTTCATCAACATTTAACAATTCCTCAAAATATTCCCTCCATCTTCCTGATAGCTCTATCTCTCATTTAATAACTCTCCTCTCGTATTTTTAACTAACAAATCCATTCTTTCCCTAGGCTTTCAACTTATTAATCTCACTCCAAAACTTTTTCTTATTTTCAACAAAATTTGTTGATAGCATCTCACCTACTCTCTCATTTGCTCTTTTTTACATTGCTTCACCACTTCTTAACCTCTCTTTCTCTCCATGTACTCCTCCCTCCTTGCATCACTTCTACTTTTAAAAACCTCTCATATGCTAACTTTTCCCCCATACTACTCTGTTTACATCATCATTCCACCAATCGTCTTCTTCTTCCTCCCGCACCCACTTTCCTGTAACCACAAACTTCTGCTAAACACTCTAACACTACATTTTTAAATCTACCCCATACATCTTCTACCCCATTGCCTATATCTCACTAGCTCATCTGTCCTCCAACAGTTGTTTATATCTTACCTTTAAATGCCTCCTCCTTTAGTTTATAAACCTTTCTTCTCTCTTACTTTCTACCTCTATTTTCCTTGTATCCCATCTACCTTTTATTCTCACTGTAGCTACAACTAAAAATGATCTGATATATCTATGGCCTCTATAAACATGTACATCCTGGAAGCCTTCCCAACACTAGTCTTTTATCTACCAATACGTAGTCCAACAATCTACTGTCATTTTCCCCTACATCATATCTTGTATAATTATTGATGCTCTTTTTCTTAAAATATGTGTTACAAATAACCAAACCCCTTTCTATACAAAGTTCACTCAAATGCTCTCCATTATCATTTACACCTGGCACCCTAAACTTACCTACCACATCCTCTCTAAATGCTCCTCCTACTTTAGCATTTAGGTCCCCTACCACAATTACTCTCACTTGGCTCAAAAGTTCCTACACATTCGCTAACATCTCCCAAAATCTCTTTCTCTCCTCTACCCCCTCTCTTCTCCAGGTGCATACACACTTATTATGACCCACTTTTCACATCCGACCCTTATAATATAAAAACATAAAAAACACCAAAAACACCAAAAATGCGAATAAACATGAAATAGTTTACAGCGGTTCAGGGAGTTTTGCGCTGAGTAACAGCTGTCAGGAGATTGTCAACATCGTTTAGTCGAGCGCCAAGCAAACAGTTGACCACCGAGCGATTTTTTCCGGACAAAGACATATGAATGCCAAATTGTTCAGTTTGGAGCTGTTTGAGTGCCGAGGTACCACTGTACAGTGGACCCGCAACGAACACCCCGAAATCGATCATATGTAAATATAATATTGTAAGTGCTTGTGGAAGTGTTTTTTTGGAGGTCTGAAATAGACTAACCTACGTGACATTATTTCTTAAGGAAGTAAATTTGTTCGGTAATGGCACTTGAGCAGGCTTCTGGAATGAATTTGTTCGTTAGCCGGGGTCCACTGTATTCAAATGGTGTTAGCATTCCAGCTTCTGCTCACAGGAGATTTCAACATAAATCTCCTACATGACCAAGACCCGCAGGTAACTGAATTCACAAACACTATGAGCAACTGCTTGTTACTACCAACAATATCAAAACCTACAAGAATCTCCTGATATAGTACCTTTCACTCTGACTAACACAATATCTCTCAATGGCATAATCACAGAAAACACCACAGACCACTACCACCTTTCTCATAACTAACCTAGGTAAATTGCCCCAAGAATATTACAAAAGTTACCTTCAGACTACATAATGAGTCAGCTGTAAATAACTTTATACAGCTATGAGAACATTGACTGGCATAATGAGTTGGAAACATATACAGATACTAATGAATGCATCAAGAATTTCTTAACAAAACCCACCACCTCTATAACAAACATTGCCCTAAAAAAACTAAACAGATCACAGCTAAGAGACTTAACAATCCCTGGCTAACACCAGCATCCTAAATCCTTTAAAAAAGGCACCAATATGAAAAACAATACAGAAGGGGTTAATAACAGAGAACAATCCAAACGCTACTCATCAATCCTTACCAGCCTGATAAGAAGACCCAAAAAATTGTATTATGAGAACAGACTCCAGAACATAAAAGGTGATATGAAAAGACCTGGAAAACCCTATCTGCAATTCTAGGAAATAATAAAGATATCCAAAACAATACCATCAAATTATCAAGAGCAGATGAACCCCTACTCTCACCTACTGAGACAGCAAACAGACTTAATGTTTTCTTCTCCACCATAGGAAAGAATCTAGCGAGTAAAATCCCAAGCTCAAACACCTGTCCAACAGACTACTACCTCACCAACACCTACCCAATACGCTATTCCTAGCTCCTATCAACTCAATTGAAGTCTCACCATAATCAACACCCTTAAAAACAAAGGCAGGAGACATAAACAGCTTATCAACTTTATGTACAAAAAGCTCACATGTACTGTCACCAATTATAGCAACACTATTCAATAAATCCATTGAACTTCTACCTTCCATCAATTCTCAAATAGCTAGGGTCACCCCGATCCACAAAGGTGATCAAACTGACCTGAATAATTATAGCCCAAATTTTCTAAATTTACCATTGCTTTCTAAAATCTTCGAAAAATTAATTCATAAAAAAGATCTATTCCTACCTCGTCTCACACAATGTACTCAACCCCTGTCAATTTGGATTCAGGACAACGAGCACAAACGATGCTATAACCACATGTTAGAGTTAATATACACAGCACTTGAGAAGAAAGAGGTTCCCTGGGAATCTTCATTGATCTACGCAAAGCTTTGATACAGTCGACCATGATTTATTGCTCACAAAATTAGCGCACTATGGTAAGGGGCACCCCTCAACTACCTAAAGTCATACCTACCAACAGAAGTCATACGTGAACACAAATGGAGGAACTCTTCCACACAACAACCATCCTGTCAAAGAAAGAACAGATCAAAGAGGCTGATGTTGCCAAAGGAGTAAATGTGCTTACGAAACAAAGGTCACCAATAATGGAACAAATGGAAAAGTTATTATTATTGTGGATTAAAGAAAAACAAATGGTGGGAGACAGTGTAGTGGAGTCTTTTATTTGTGAGAAGGCAAGGCATTTGCATAAAGATCTTGTGAAGAAAACTCCTGGAACAAGTGTTGCTGGTAGTGAATTTAGGGCCAGCAAAGGCTGGTATGAGAGATTTTTAAGCGTAGTGGCATACACAGTGTTTGAAGGCATGGTGAGGCTGCAAGTTCAGACACACATTCTGCTGAAAAGTTTGTGCAGGAATTTCAGGACTACATAGAGTGAAAATCTGAAACCCCAACAGGACCTACATCACGCAGGAGGAAAGAACACTGCGTGGACGCAAGTGTATGAAAGACAAGCTAACTCTCATGTTGTGTAGCAATGCAAGTGGGGATTTCAAAGTGAAGCCTTTACTGTGTATCACTCTGAAACTCCCAGAGTGTTCATGAAATACCCTCCTCTTCTCCACCCCCATGGACCAACAGGTCATTTCTAACTTCAAGAAACTGTCACCAAAGCAGTGTTTCAGAAGTGTTTTAAAAGACCTCAGACATTTGAATTGACCCTTAGAGAGTTCGGGGAAGATTCACTTCAATATCTACAACTGCATAGGCCTTATAGATAAGGCTTGGCAGGGGAGTGACTCCCAGGACTTTGAACTCTTTTTGGGAGACCACTTTTGCCAGATTGTGTCCAACAGAGGGATTTTAAAGGTTTGCAGCTAAACCCTGTCCTGTTTGGAAGATATTGTGACTTTGGGGGAACAGCCTGAGGTTGGAGGTGAGTGGTGAGGATGGGGGAAAGAGTTGGTGGATGACCACAGGGTAGAGCTAACAACTGAAGGCTGCAAGAGCTTCATCTGGAACAGCAACAGACCACAGCTCAGGAACTTGCTTCAGAAAGGGGGAGGGGGAAAAAGGAAGAGAAAAAGGTGCCCCTAGGGGTTAAGGGGGAAATTTGTTCTATGGGACAAAAGGTGCAAATTTGGGGAAAAACACCACCCCGACCAAGCTGAAACAAGCCATATCTGCAACATGTTTAGTGACAAAACCTTGTCCCACTTCGGGGAAAATATGTTAAAGAGGCACCAGAAACAGAGCACTCTGGACAGTTATTTCACTAGGCAGGGATCTAGTGACTCTCAAGCTGGCCCTAGTGGCTTTAAAAAGAAAAAAAGGGAAGTGACCCCAGAGGGGGACTTGTCATCTGAAGTCCTTTTGGGGGGGGATATCCCTTCCAACTAGTAACTCCCCCCCTATTTCCTCCTCCCCATCTTCCAGAAGCCAGCATTAGTCTTCAATAAAGGTATGTAATACTGATTTAATTTT
Organism: Cherax destructor; assembly: GCA_009830355.1. NCBI lineage: Eukaryota > Metazoa > Arthropoda > Malacostraca > Decapoda > Parastacidae > Cherax > Cherax destructor. The sequence continues at coordinate 1,767 of WNWK01042953.1, read as the reverse complement.
TAAAAAAAATTATTTATTGGTGAATTTTTTTGGGGGGAAAACGGATTAATTGCATTTACATTAATTCTTAGGGGGGAAAATTAATTGGGGTTAAAAGGCATAGCTCCGGGAAACCCCATTACAGCCGCTAACCGGGGGTCCACTGTTTTTCCCCATTTCCCCGGTTTCCCTCTGTCTCCCCCCATCCCCCCGTCACCTGTCTCGAATCCTTTTGCTGTTTTTGGGTTTCCCAAAGGTCCCTATGGCATCTCCCTATCCCCCCCCTCTCTCATCCCCCGTTCTTTTCCTACATGCCCTCTTCCCCCCTAAACCCCCCGCACCTCCCTTTTTCTCTATGCCCGGAAAAAAACCCCCTTCCCGGGTTCTTCACCCCCAAACTAGTTCTGAAACTGTGGAGGTTCATCCCCCCTCTGGTTCAATGTCTTCATCCCGCCCCCCCCACGTTCCCCCTTGACTGCCCCGCCCCAGGCCACTTCCCTCCTGTCCCTCCCAAGCCCCCCCGACCCGTCTCCTCTTCCATCCCCACGCCCCTACTTTTGGCCGTCTTTGGGCTCCCAGATTGTCGCTCACACTGTTATGGGGGCTATAGGACCCCCATGTCTTGTTGTAATTAAAATAACATGAATACCCAAAATTTTATTGAATTAATCAAATTTACTGCTTAAATGTTTTTTGGTTTGGCCACCCTTAAGACTTAAAAAACTGAAATTTAAACCCGATTTTTTTAATATAATAGGTTATACTAACACATTTAAATAAGTAGTTTATAAAGTTGCATGTCTCATTGTAAATAAATAAGATGTATTGTGGGTACATGTGTAGGGGCCCAAAATGACAGTCTTTTGCTTTTCACTGTTTTGTTTTGGAGTGGGGGGGCTTGGAGAGACTCCTCCTTCCCCTCTCTTCTCCCAAGATGGCTGCAGGTAGCTATTTAAAGGTGGTTCCCCCTTATCTTATTTTTTTTTTTCTGGGCAGAATGGGTGTCCAAGAAGTAAAAGGTGTGGTGTAGATCGATGTTACCGATATTCTGTGAGTTATAGAGCCTGAGCAGTACTTTGACATAACTAACTTTGACATAACATTTTTTTCCCCAAGTTTACAGAGAGTGACCCAGATAGATATTTTTTCCCTTTTTTTGAAGACTGCAAAGGGCAAAGATGGCCCAAACAGCAATGGGCTACCCCCAGTTCGCACGCAGCTTGTAGGTAAAGGTTTTCCCGAGAGTAGAGACTCTGGGGGAAAATTTTCTGACTATAACAAAATAAAGGAGGTAGTATTGCTTGCATACCAAATGATACCTGGAAAATAGGCAAAAATTCAAAAGTAAAAAATTTTAGGATGGGCAGACCTTTTAATGAGTTTGAAAATGAGAAACTGTTCTTTTTTTTAAAAAAAGGGTTGGCTCTAAAGGAATGAACAGGGACTTTGACAAGTTATAGACCTAATTGTTCATGAGGGGAAATTTTTCAATGCAATTTCCCCGTTGACCCCCTTTAGAATATTTGGAGGACAAAATCCCGATAACCTTTCCCGTAGCACTGGATCCCGGGGGACAGATTTTCTGTAAGGAATTGGTAAGTAAAAACAGTCATCTCCTTTGAAAAATTTCCCCCCCCTTTTTTTAAAACCCTTTTTCCAAATCCTATGGTCATAAAGGTAAGTGGGACAAAATTTTTGGGGGCAAATGATTGCTGAGACCCCCCCCTCGTATAAAAAAGGAAAAAAAGGGAAAACGGGGCTAAAAGGGTTTCCCCCCACCATCAAATA
>WNWK01042952.1:0-15734 GCA_009830355.1 Cherax destructor | reverse complement strand
ACATAGACTAAAAACATTACACTTTTATATGCACTGGTAAATAAAAAAAAAAGGCTGTGATTTGCTTTGAAGTGATAGTCACTTTACGGCAGTGGTCTGGAGCCTAACCTGCTGTATTAGCAAGGTATGCCTGTACTCTATAATTACAGTGTTACTATACAGGTATCCTCAACATTCGCGAGGGCTAGGGGATCAAGAGCCTCGTGAATGTTGAAAAATCGCAATGTTTGGTGCCCCAATATATTGTAGGGAAATATAATACAATACTGCTTCCTTAACCTATTCAACCATGAACAATCATAAAACACATATAAACATCGTAAAATAATGTACTATATACATGTTATTTTGACATGAGCTGGCTGTGGAGGGAGACCTGTAATAGTATAATTATACAATATGTATTTTATAGTGTTGTGAAGTGTCATGGGGAATCAAGAGTTACTGACACACTGCTTCTTCCCCTCTGCTGTAGCTCCGCCCACTTTGTAATGATGCCAAATGTTGAATTAAATATGTATACATTAGAAAAAAATGAAACTCCAACTTCATAACTTTATTTTAATTTGCATAACTCATATACAGTGGACCCTCGGTTAACGAAAGGTCCTGTTAACGAAAGTTTCGGAAAACGTAAGCTTTTTTCGTAATCGGTTAGCGAAAAGTCCTCGGTTACCGAAAGGTATTAGACGCGTCCGCCTGCTCGCGCAAGCGCAGGACGCCAGTGAGCGTTGTTTACCATTGAGAGAACATTACCCAGCGCGCTCTTTCAAAGATTCACAATATATTTGGTGTATTTTTGGTGGTTTTAGTTATTGCCACTGTGAAATAAGTCACCATGAGTCCAAAGAAGCTTCCTAGTGGCACCCTTGGGGTAAAGAGAGTGAGGAACACCATCGAACTGAAGAAGGAAATCATAGAAAAATATGAGAGTGGTGTACGCCTGAGTGATCTTGCCAGGATGTACAAGAAAACTCCATCTACTATCGGCACTATCCTGGCACAGAGAAATGAGATCAAGAAAGCTAATGTTGCAAAAGGGGTTAATTTGTTAACGAAACAAAGATCGAAAACAGTGGATGAGGTTGAGAAGTTGTTGTTGGTGTGGATCCATGAAAAACAGAGAGCGGGTGATAGTATTTCTATGGCGATAATTTGTAAAAAGGCAAGGAAGTTGCACGCAGATCTTGTGAAGACAATGCCTGCAACCAGTGGTGATGAGAGTGATTTTAAAGCCAGCAAAGGCTGGTTTGAGAAGTTTAAAACGTGAGTGGCATACACAATGTTGTGAGGCATGGTGAGGCAGCCAGCTCAGACAAACGTGCAGCTGAAAAATTTGTGCTGGAATTCAAGGGGTTCGTAGAGGCTGAACAATTCCTCCCCCAACAAGTGTTTAATTGTGATGAAACAGTGCTTAAGGAGATGTGTACAAAGTGGAATGAGTTGCAGACATTTGTTGAAAGATACCACCCTGAGCAAGCTGAAATGAGCCTTCTGTGCAACCACTTCAATGACAGAGCCATGTTGTACTTCAGAAAAGTGTTGAAGAGTCGCCAGAAACAGAGGACTGTGGACAGCTACTTCACCAGGCAGGGGTCTAGTGACTCTCAAGCTGGTCCTAGTGGCATTAAAAGGCCAAGAAGGGAAGTAACCCCGGAGAGGGACTTGTCACCTGAAGTCCTTTTGGAGGGGGATTCCCCTTCCAACCACTAACACCTGCTCCAATCATCATGTACATATCTTCCAGATGCCTGCAAGTCTCTTCAATAAAGGTAAGTAAATGTTTTATTTTTTTATTTTGAGTGATTATTTTTTTGTGGAACGAATTAATTGTATTTACATTATTTCTTATGGGAAATAAGGTTTCAGATAACGAAAGATTCAGATTAAGTAATAGCTCCTGGAACGGATTAATTTCGTTAACCGAGGGTCCACTGTATTACAGAAAACAATAAAAAAGTAAAATACACATACAACGAGTTAAGCTTACAGAAAAATACATTAAATTCACCATCTAACATTGTTACGAAGTGGGAGGAGCTATTGTAGGGAGGAGAGGCTAGCAGTAAGTCAGTGTCTGGTGAGTCGTCATAGGTGATGGATGTTAACCTTAGCGCTAATAAAATGTTGTGTAATTACACTAATATTTGTAATAAAGGTTATCTATCTATTACATTTATTCCAAATTGATATCAGAAACATGATAAATACCCTAGAACTGTTATAAAGATGCTGAAATGAATAATATATGCCATATTATATGAGGGGTAAGAGAGCAGGCAGACCGCCACCATAAAAGATGTTTACATCAGGGTAAACATGCCTAAATCACTCTTGTCGTAAGAACAAATGCAAAAATAGCATTGTTTTTAGAATAAAATTAATTTATAATAATTGATCTGGAACACTTTAAATGTTATCAGTATTTGGTAGCTGAAATTTAGAGCACTCCACAGCAATTATTATTAATTATTATTATTATTATTATTATTTTTATTTCCCTACAATATATTGTAAGGAAATAATAATAATAATATAATATTAATAATAATAATTATTATTTCCCTGCAATATATTGTAGGGAAATAATAATAATAAACAATAAATGCTATTTTTGCATTTGTTCTTATAACAAGAGTGATTTAGGCATGTTTACCCTGTTGTAAACATCTTTTATGGTGGCGGTCTGCCTGCTTCTCTTACCCCTCATATAATATGGCATATATTATTCATTTCAGCATCTTTATTACAGTTCTAGAGTATTTATCATGTTTCTGATATCAATTTGGAATAAATGTAATAGATAGATAACCTTTATTTAGTACATTCATTACTTACTTCTTCCTTAACCTATTGAACCATGAACAATCATAAAACGCATGAAAACATAGTAAAATATTGTACTATATAGTACTACATACATGTTATATTGTAGTTTAACCCTTTCGGGGTCGGTGCCGTACTAGTACGTTTAACGAACAGGGGTTGGTGCCGTACTAGTACGCCCAAATTCTAGCGGCCTCAATTTAAGCAGAAAACGTCTGGTAGGCATACATATGAAAGAATGGGTCTGTGTGGTCAGTGTGCGCAGTATAAAAAAAATCCTGCAGTACACATTGCATAATGAGAGAAAAAAAACTGACCGTTTTTTTTTTTCGATTAAAACAGCGACTTTGCAGTCAATTTTCGTATGTTATTTATTGATGTATTCTCGTTTTCTTGGTCTCATTTGATAGAATGGAAGATATATTACAGAAATTGAGATGATCTTGATTGGTATGACAATGACAAGTACCTTGAAATTGAGCTCAAAGTAGCGAAAATGTTTGATTTTTGACGATGTTCAAGAGTAAACAAATCACACCATGCGTCCAATACACATCAACTGGCGAGTCTTATATTCATGCACAAGTGCTCTGATATTATTTATACCAATTTTACAATGATGCAGTTGTATACATAACAGTAAATCTTCTATTTTTGTGAGAATAAAAATTCAAAATGGAAAGCAAAAGTAATGGAACAGGGGCCTGGAGACGTGGCTAATGAACAGAGAACATGTTATTCTAGTGCCAGGAATGTCTTGCCTTGTTTACTCTGGACCATATTTTGAAATTGGCATCGTTTGAAATTTGTGTGAAATTGGAAAATTGCCATTTTCTGACCACTATTTTGGGTAGATGAAATTGGTAAATAGGCAGTTTCTTCTAATCATTCGATATTAGAAATGGAGTTCTAGTGAAATAGCTATAATTTTAGGAGTCTGAAACATTGGAATTTGTCGAAAATAGGGCTCGAAGTGGGTGAAATCGCCGATGCGTCAGTACCATAGATACCGATAACTTCGCAAAAGCATAATTTCGTTAGTTTTCGATCAAATTTCATAATTTTGGTGGCGTTATGATCGGAAAAAGATTCTCTATCATTTCATAAGAAAAAAATAATTTTTTTTTTTTCCAAAAAATTTTCGACCCCAGGAACACTTTCCTGAGAAGGCCTGTCGACCCCAAAGGGTTAATAACAAATAATGAACGCAGAAAACACTCAGAGAGTGAGTGGTGGGCGGGCTGGCTGCCAGGTCGGAAGGAAGGTAGTAGGGACGCTCGGGTGGCGGGAAACTTAAATATGATTTGGTGGGTGGGAATTTGGCGGCTGGGAATTTGGCGGCCGGGAATTCGCGAATGTGTGAAGCCCGTGAAAGTTGAAAACGTGAATGTTGAGGGATACCTGTAATGCTGTAGGTAGTAGGTTGGTAGACAGCAACCACCGAGGGAGGTACTACCGTCCTACCAAATGAGTGTGAAACACAAGCCTGTAATTGTTTTGCATGATGGTAGGATAGCTGGTGTCTTTTTCTGTCTCATAAACATGCAATGTTGCAGATATGTCTTGCTACTTCTACTTGCACTTAGGGCACACTACACATTCATGTACAAGCATATACAGTGGTACCTCGGTTTACGATGGTCCCCAAATTCGCCCTTTTATGTAAGTTTATTTTTTTAAATGCTTTTGTAAGTGTATTTTTGGGGGTCTAAAATTACTAGTCTATTTTACATCATTCCTTATGGGGATAAATTCGTTTGGTAATGGCACTTGAACAGCATTGTGGAACGAAAAAATATCGTAAACCGAGGTACCACTGTATATATATATATTAACCCCTCTGGGTTTCCTTCTATTTTCTTCCTAGTTCTTGTTTATTTCTGCTTATCGTCATGGGGAAGTGAAACAGAATCATTCCTCCGTAAGCTATGCATGTCATAGGAGGCGACTAAAATGCCGGGAGCAATGGGCTAGTAACCCCTTCTCCTGTATAAACTACTAAAACAAGAAAAAGAAAAACTTTATAAAACTGGGATGTTTGAATGTGCGTGGATGTAGTGCGGATGATAAGAGAGAAAGGATTGCTAATATTATGAATGAAAAGAAGTTAGATGTCCTTGCCTAACCGAAACAAAGCTGAAGGGGTAGGTGAGTTTCAGTGAGGAGAAATAAATGTGATAAAGTCAGGAGTATCTGAAAGAGTCAGAGCTAAGGAAGGGGTAGCAATGATGTTGAAGGATCAGTTATGGAAAGAGAGAGAGGATATAAATGTATAAAATAAAGGATTATGTTGATTAAAATAAGGGTCGGATGTGAAAAGTGGGTCATAATAAGTGTGTGCTCCTGGAGAAGAGAAGAGTGTAGAGGAGAGAGAGAGATTTTGGGAGATGTTAAGCGAGTGTATAGGAACTTTTGAGTCAAGTAAGAGAGTAATTGTGGTAGGGGACCTAAATGCTAAAGTAGGAGAAATGTTTAGAGAAGGTGTGGTAGGTAAGTTTGGGGTGCCAGGTGTAAATGATAATGGGGAGCATTTGATTGAACTTTGTATAGAAAGGGGTTTGGTTATAGGTAACACATATTTTAAGAAAAAGAGGATAAATAAATATACAAGATATGATATAGGGCATAATGACAGTACAGTGGTCCCTTGGTTTTCGCCGAAAATTCGTTCCAGGATGCTGCTCAAGTGCCATTACCGAACAAATTTACTTCCTTAAGAAATAATGTCACGTAGGTTAGTCTATTTCAGACCCCCAAAAATACACTTGCAACAGCACTTACGAAAATACACTTACATAAATGTTCGAGTTTGGAGATGCACGAAAACTGAGGGACCACTGTAGTTTGTTGGAGTATGTATTGGTAGATAAAAGACTGTTGGGTAGACTTCAGGATGTACATGTTTATAGAGGTGCCACAGATATATCAGATCACTTTTTAGTTGTAGCTACAGTGAGAGTAAAAGGTAGATGGGATACAAGGAAAATGGAAGCAGCAAGTAAGAGAGAGGTGAAGGTTTATAAACTAAAGGAGGAGGCAGTTAGAGTAAGATATAAACAGCTGTTAGAGGACAGATTGGTTAGTGTGAGTACATATAGGCAATGGGGTAGATGTATGGGGTAAGTTTAAGAATATAGTGTTAGTGCTCAGCAGAAGTTTGTGGTTACAGGAAAGTGGGTGCAGGAGGGAAGAAAAGCGATTGGTGGAATGATGATGTAAAGAGAGTAGTAAGAGAGAAAAGTTAGCATACGAGAGGATTTTACAAAGTAGAAGTGATGCAAGGAGGGAGGAGTATATTGAGAGTTTAAGAGAGTGGTAAAGCAATGTAAAAAGAGAGCAAATGAGAGAGTGGGTGAGATGTTATTAACAAATTTTGTTGAAAATAAGAAAAAGTTTTGGAGTGAGATTAATAAGTTGAGAAACCCTAGGGAAAAAAATTAATATGTTAGTTAAAAATAGGAGAAGAGAGTTATTAAACTGAGAGTTAGAGGTATCAGGAAGATGGAGAGAATATTTTGAGGAATTGTTAAATGTTGACAAAGATAGGGAAGATGTGATTTTGTGTATAGGGCAAGAAGAAATAACATCTTATAGGAGTGAGGAAGAACCAGTTGTGAGTGTGGGGGAAGTGCGTGGGACAGTGGGTAGAATGAAAGGGGGTAAAGCAGCTGGGATTGATGGGATAAAGATAGAAATGTTAAAAGCAGGTGGGGATATAGTTTTGGAGTGGTTAGTGTTTTTATCTAGTAAATGTATGGAAGAGGATAAGGAACCTAGAGACTGGCAGAGAGCATGCATAGTTCCTTTGTATAAAGGCAAAGGGGACAAAAGAGAGTGTAAAAATTATAGGAGAATAAGTCTGTTGAGTATACCTGGTAAAGTGTATGGTAGAGTTATTATTGAAAGAATCAAGAGTAAGATGGAGAGCAGGATAGCAGATGAACAAGGAGGCTTTATTAACCCTTTGGGGGTCGACAGGCCTTCTCAGGAAAGTGTTCCTGGGGTCGAAAATTTTTTCTTATGAAATGATAGAGAATCTTTTTCCGATCATAACACCACCAAAATTATGAAATTTGATTGAAAACTAACGGAATTATGCTTTCGAGTTAGCGGTAGCCATGGCACTTACGCATCGGCGATTTTGCCCACTTTGAGTCCTATTTTCGACACATTCCAATGTTTCAGTCTTCTAAAATTATAACTATTTCGCTAGAACTCCATTTCTTCTATCGATTGAGTACTAGAAACCGCCTATTTACCAATTTCATCTACCCAAAATAGTGGTCAGAAAATGGCAATTTTCCAATTTCACACAAATTTCAAACGATGCCAATTTCAAAATAGGGTCCAGAGTAAACAAGGCAGACATTCCTGGCACTAAAATAACATGTTCTCTGTTCATTAGTCACGTCTCCAGGCCCCTGTTCCATTACTTTTGCTTTTCATTTTGAATTTTTATTCTCACAAAAAATAGAAGATTTACTGTTATGTATACAACTGCATCATTGTAAAAATGGTATAAATAATATCAGAGCACTTGTGCATGAATATAAGACTCGCTAGTTGATGTGTATTGGAGGCATGGTGTGATTTGTTTACTCTTGAACATTGTCAAAAATCGAACATTTTCGCTACTTTGAGCTCAATTTCAAGGTACTTGTCATTGTCATACCAATCAAAATCATCTCTATTTCTGTAATATATCTTCCATTCTATCAAATGAGACCAAGAAAACGAGAATACATCAATAAATACCATACGAAAATTGACTGCAAAGTCGCTGTTTTAATTGGAAAAAAACGGTCAGAGTTTTTTTTCTCTCATTATGCAGTGTGTACTGCAGGATTTTTTTTATACTGCGCACACTGACCACACAGACCCATTCTTTCATATGTATGCCTACCAGACGTTTTCTGCTTAAATTGAGGCCACTAGAATTTGGGCGTACTAGTACGGCACCAACCCCTGCTCGTAAAACGTACTAGTACGGCACCGACCCCCAAAGGGTTAAGGGTAGGGGTTGTGTTGACCAAGTGTTTGCAGTGAAACATATAGGTGAACAGTATTTACATGAGGGTAAAGAGGTTTCTGTGGCATTTATGGATTTGGAAAAGGCATATGATAGGGTGGATAAGGGGGCAATGTGGCAGATGTTGCAAATGTATGGAATAGGAGGATAGTGAGGCTCAGGTTAGAGTATGTAGGCGAGAGGGAGATTATTTCACAGTAAAAGTAGGCCTTAGACAAGGATGTGTCATGTCATCATGGTTCAACATATTTATAGATGGGGTTGTAAGAGAAGTGAATGCTCGGATGCTGGCAAGAGGTGTGGGGTTAAAAGATAAAGAATCTAACACAAAGTGGGAGGTGTCACAGTTGCTTTTTGCTGATGACACTGCTTTTGGGAGATTCTGAAGAGAAGTTGCAGAGGTTGGTTGATGAGTTTGGTAGGGTATGTAAAAGAAGGAAATTAAAAGTGAATATAGGAAAGAGTAAGACGATGAGGATAAAAAAAATTAGGTAACAGAAGATTGGATATCAGACTGGAGGGAGAGAGTATGGAGGAGGTGAATGTACAGTCATACCTCGTGTTACGATGCTGTCATCTTACGATATTTTCGAGTAACGATATTTATAACGTAAAAAAAATGATTGCGAGTAACGATGTTTGCTTCATGTAACGACATTTGTACCAGACGTGTCCGCGTGGCGCCCAGCTGAGCGCGCACTCCAGGGAGTGTCAGTGTGCTATTGTTTACAAGCGAGAGCGACCACCCACCCACACCCACGCATTCATACCAGTATATTGTCATTATTCCACTGTTTTTAGTGCTTGCAACTGCTAAATAAGCTACCATGGGTCCAAGGAAAGATCCTAGTGGTAAGCCTGTGGCAAAGAGGAACAGAAATACATGTACGATAGAACTGAAGAAAGAGATAATAGAAAAATATGAAAGTGGAGTGCGTATCAGTGAGCTGGCCAGGCTGTATGGTAAAGCCTTTTCTACCATCGCTACCATTGTGGCCAAGAAAAATTCACGTAAAATCAAGGAAGCTGTTGTTGCAAAAGGTTCATCTGTGATCACAAAAAACAGAGATTGCAAGTGCTGGAAGATGTGGAAAGGTTGTTGTTGGTGTGGATCAATGAGAAACAGTTAGCAGGAGATACTGTTTCGGAGGCAATAATATGTGAAAAGCAAGGCAGTTGCATGATGATCTCGTTAAGAAAATGCCTGTAACGAGTGTTGAAGTGAGCGAATTTAAAGGCCAGCAGAGGCTGGTTTCACAAATTTAAGAATCGAAGTGGCATACATAGTGTTGTGAGGCAGCCATTTCTGACAAAATTGCGGCTGAAAAATATGTGCCTGAATTCCAGGAGTACATAGAGGCTGAACAATTCCTCCCCAACAAGTGTTTAATTGTGATGAAACAAGCCTGTTTTGGAAGAAAATGCCCAACAGGACCTTCATTACTCAGTAAGAAAAGGCACAGCCAGCACATAAGCCTATGAAAGACAGGCTAACTTTGATGCTTTGTGCTAATGCCAGTGGTGATTGCAAAGTGAAGCCTTTACTGGTGTATCTTTTGAAAATCCCAGTGTTTGGCAGATGCGGTGTCAGCAAGTCTAACTTGTGTGTGATGTGAAGTCTAACAAAAGGCATGGGTCACAAAGGACATTTTCTTAGATTAGTTCAATGGCGTGTTTGGCCCCAGTGTGAAGAAATATCTATTGGACAATAATTTGCCACTTAAGTTCCTCCTGATAATGGACAATGCTCCTTGTCATCCTCCAAACTTGGTAGAGAAAATTGTGGAGGAGTTTAAATTCATCAAAGTGAAGTTCTTGCCCCTAATACCACTCCTCTCCTCCAGTCCATGGACCAGCAGGTCATTTCCAACTTTAAAAACTCTACACCAAAGCAATGTTTCAAAAGTGCTTTGATGTGACCCAGACATGAATATAACCCTAAGAGAATTTTGGAAAAACATTTCCATATGCTGCATTGTGTAAACCTTATAGGTAAGTCTTGGGAGGGAGTGACTACCAGGACTTTGAACTCTGCCTGAGAAAATTGTGGCCAGACTGTGTCCTAGAGAGGATTTTGAAGGTTTTGGGGCTGAGCCTCAGAACCGTGAGCCTGACACTGAGACTGAGCCTGTTGTGGAAGAAATTGTGGAATTGGGCAAGTCTATGGGGTTAGAGGTGAGTGGTGAGGATGTGGAACAGTTGGTGGAGGAGCACAAGGAAGAGCTAACCACTGAAGATCTGCAAGAGCTTCAACAGCAACTGGAACAAGAGACCAGAGGTCAGGACAATGGTTCAGAGGAGGAGGAGGTGGTGGAACAGAGATGGAAGAAGGTGCCTTCTTCAGTGATTAAGGAGATTTGTGGAATGTGGAGCAAGGTGCAAGCATTTATGGATGAATATCACCCTAACCATGCTGCTGCAGGCCGTGCTGGCAACCTGTACAATGACACTGTGGTGTCCCACTTCAGGGATGTTTTAAAGAATTGCCAGACATAGAGCTCCCTGGACAAATTTATTGTTAGAAAGAGGTCCAGTGACTCTCAAGCTGGTCCTAGTGGCATTAAAAGAAAAAGGAAGTAACCCCAGAAAAGAACTTGGTACCTGCAGTGTTAATGGAAGGGATTCCCTTCCAAACACTAGCATACTACTCCACCTTCTCCCCTCCTCCCGTCCTCCACACATCAACAACTCTTCAATAAATGTAAGTGACATGTTATTGTACAATATTTACATGTGTATTTAGGTATTCTTCATTAAATTGTGCATTATTTAATGTCAGAAAGTTCTAAAAAATATTTTATTTAACTACTTTTGGAAGTCTTGGACGGATTAAATTTATTTCCATTATTTCTTATGGAGAAAATTGATTCGAGTAACGATTGTTTCGCCTTAAGATATGCCCTCTCTGACGGATTAATATCGTAAGTCGAGGTACCACTGTATTTAGATATTTGGGAGTGGACGTGTCAGTGGATGGGTCTATGAAAGATGAGGTAAATCATAGAATTTACGAGGGAAAAAAGGTGAGTGGTGCACTGAGGAGTTTGTGGAGACAAAGAACTTTATCCATGAAAGCAAAGAGGGGAATGTATGAGAGTATAGTTATACCAACGCTCTTGTATGGGTGTGAGGCACGGGTTGTGAAATGTTGCAACAAGAAGAAGGCTGGAGGCAGTGGAGATGTCGTGTCTGAGGGCAATGTGTGGTGTGAATATAATGCAGAGAATCCGTAGTTTGGAGATTAGGATGAGGTGCGGGATTGCTAAAACTATTTTCCAGAGGGCTGTGGAGGGGTTATTGAAATGGTTTGGACATGTAGAGAGGATGAAACGAAATAGAATGATTTCGAGAGTGTATAAATCTGTAGTGGAGGGAAGGTGGGGTAGGGGTTGGCCTAGGAAAGGTTGGAGGGAGGGGGTAAAGGTGGTTTTCTGTGTGAGGGGTTTGGACTTCCACAAGCATAAGTGAGCATGTTAGATAGGAGCAAATGGAGGCAAATATTTTTAGGACTTGACGTACTGTTGGAGTGTGAGCAAGGTAACATTTATGAAGGGATTCAGGGAAACCGCCCAGACTTGAGTCCTGGAGATGGGAAGTACAGTGCCGGCACTCTGAAGGAGGAGTGTTAATGTTGCAGTTTTATAACATGCCTCTGGCAAGACAGTGATGGAGTGAATGATGATGAAAGTTTTTCTTTTTCGGGCCACTTTGCCTTGGTGGGAAACGGCCGATGTGTTAATAAAAATATAAACTATAATTACAGTGTTACTAACCTTATAATTTCCAGTGTTGCTAACCTTATAATTTCCACTGTTACTAACCTTATAATTTCCTGTGTTACTAACATAATTACAGTGTTGCTAACCCTGTAATTACAGTGTTACTAACCCTGTAATTACAGTGTTACTAACCCTGTAATTAGTGTTACTAACCCTGTAATTACAGTGTTACTAACCCTGTAATTACAGTGTTACTAACCCTGTAATTACAGTGTTACTAACCCTGTAATTACAGTGTTACTAACCCTGTAATTAGTGTTACTAACCCTGCAATTACAGTGTAACTAACCCTGCAATTACAGTGTTACTAACCCTGCAATTACAGTGTTACTAACCCTGCAATTACAGTGTTACTAACCCTGTAATTACAGTGTTACTAACCCTGTAATTACAGTTACTAACCCTGTAATTACAGTGTTACTAACCCTGTAATTGCAGTGTTAATAACCCTGTAATTACAGTATTACTAACCCTGTAATTACAGTGTTACTAAACCATTAATTACAGTGTTACTAAATCTGTAATTACAGTGTTACTAACCCTGTAATTACAGTGTTACTAACCCTGTAATTACAGTGTTACTAACCCTGTAATTCAGTCATACCTCGGTTAACGATATTAATCCGTCAGAGAGGGCATATCTGTAACTGAATTAATCGTTATCCGAATCAGTTTTCCCCATAAGAAATAATGGAAATATAATTAATCCGTTCCAAACTTCCAAAAGTAGTAAAATAATTTTTTTTTTAGAACTTTTTCACATTAACCCTTTGACTGTCAGAGGCCCCTCTCTGAAACTGTCATTCTATGTTGGGAAATATTCGAGAAAAAAAAATTATTTTTTCTTATCAAAATGTTAAGATTATTTTTCTGATTGTTTAACCCTTTCAGGGTCCAAGGGGGGTCTCCGAATCTCGTTCTCAGGGTCCATGAATTTCAAAAAAAAAAAAAATTATTTTTTCTTATGAAATGATAGTTTTTTTTTCTAAATCTAATAGGCTAAAAAATACATTTTTGCGATCAATACTCACCGAGATATAGAGATTTGAAGTTGGCGAAAATGGAGCCGGTGTCGGCAACATCGCCGACTGCCGGTCACCCGGTAATATTTTTTTTTTCTTTCTTGGACTTCTTTTCTGATCGAATTTTGTTTTTTTTGTTGCAAATAACTTTTATGGCCTGTGAGACCAATATAAGTGCTGTTTTTCAAATATTCACTCGCTATTTATTACACAATATTCACATGAAGTTTCTTTCACTAATTTGTTTACACAATGTATTTACAAATTTTACAATAACAAATATTAGTTATTTATATTGTTCAATCATATATATACATACATAGAGTCACTGGACATGTTTCTAGAAGTTCTGCAGCCTGTGGAAGTCTCTGAAACATGGTTCCATGCACAGTGGTGTTTCACATTCCACACACATAAAACGAGTGTCTTTGCGTTGTTGTGGGCGTTTTTTTGTATGTGCACAGACAAAACACCTCTTCTGAGCCTTTTTCTTGCAAGCAGTAGCAGGCAGTTTTGTTAGGAAGTGTTCACCACCAAGCCTCAGACGAGAGGGTAGGTGTTGATGACTTGGTGTTGGGCGTGTTTCTATTGCAGGTGTTGCTCCTTGGTACTTGAATATTATTTGTCTGATGACAGATAAACAAAATTCGCCATATGGTGGTTTGTTTGTGGTCTTCAACTTATAGATATTATAAGCATTGAGCATGGTAATGTCCAGAATGTGAAAAAGAGTTTTATGTACCACTTGTAACTCTTGAACACAATCAGCAAACCCAATTTGCATGTCACATTTGTCCACTAAGCGCATATTGAGAGTGTAGTCAATCACAGCTGCAGGTTTTAGAATGGGTTCATCGGTCTCTCTATTCAGCCTGCCAGTGTCTGTCATTTCGTTAGGATGAATAGATGACAACAGTGTGACATCTCGTTTGTCATGCCACCGAAAATGCCATGATGTCATTGGCAGCAAACGCTGCACCTGACCTCTAGAGTGCCTGCACTGAACCTAGGCATATGCTTACGATTTCCACGCACTGTACCGCACACATCTGTCAAGTTCACTCGCAAAAAATCACTGAGGGAGGGGCTTAGTGACCAGTTATCAGTATATAATATATGCCCCTTACCAAGATATGGTTCCATCATTGTTCTAACCACATCACCAGAGATACCCAATAACCTCCTGGTATCTTGCAATGTATAACTTCCGTGTACACAATAATATCCAATACAATACCACTGGAGCAATCACAAAGCACAAACAACTTTATACCAAAGCGTTTCCTCTTGCTTGGTATATACTGCTTGAATGACAGTCTACCTTTGAACAGAATCAGTGACCGTCAATAACAAGCTTCCTGAAGGATAAAAATGCATATTGAATTTCTCTTTCAGATACAGAAACACATTTCTAATCTTATATAACCTGTCGTTTCTGTCAGGGGTGGTTTTGTCTGAAAAGTGAAGCATCCTCAGCAGTAGCACAAATCGATTCACTGATATTATATCACTGAAACCTGGTGTTGCAATCTAGGCGGTCTGTCGACCAGTATGATTTGACACTGTGCTTATAAACATGAGGCATAACATTATTGTGGCAAAGAACAAGTACATCTCAGCCACAGTTGTCTCTTTCCACCTGTTGAGGCGTGATGTTGGTGAAAGTATTGTGTTTGCCATGGTGTACTCGTAGTATCTGTTGCTTTCCCTGACAATAATATCCATCAGAGGTTCATCAAAGAATAATTCAAAGCATTCCAGTTCACTGGCATTGTTCCCAAGTGGACAAGATGGGCGTATTCCCATTGACTTTCATCAAACTGATGGGGACTGGGAATAAAATTGTCAGCTGCTTGCCAATCCCAGGTGGGTCTGCTGGTGGGTACTGGATATTTACAGGTGGTTGTGGGGGTTGTGGAGGTTGTGGGGTTGGGAGTGGAGGTTGTGGTTGTGGGGGTTGGTGGGTGGGTGAGGGGTTCCTTTGTTGTAGCTGAGCTGACTCAGCGGCGCGGTGCCAGCATGGTCCACTGCTGGTGCCCTCGCGCCTGGCACCACCACCACTACCACTCAACAGATGCTTGCATTTCTCATTCCAATTGCAACGCTATCATTGTCATTTTCACTATCACTTCCTGTTGTACCCCACGGATGTACTCCGAGATGTACTCCTTCCCCTTTGGAACAGCATATGGCACGCTACCAGAGCGCATATACCGTCGTATTACTGACGCTTCACTGAGAATATTCCACACCACTCTCGCTACTGGAACTGTTTTGAAGAGCTTGGAGTTCATATTCACTATCACTATCATCACCATTGCTCACATCAGAGTCTGGGATATGAGAAATAACAGTTTCCCTTCTTCGTTCTGGTACAATTGAGCGTGAACAAGATGCCACAGCACCGGAGGTGGAGGGGCTGAGGGTCGCCTGGGTTTTCCTCAATATTACCGGTATTATGATCATTAGTTCGGTCACAACTGCCTCAAAACCTTGAAACTCATCACCACTGACACTCCCATCGGTGTTAGAACTGTCACTGGGGAACAAAAGAGTCCCACTCCGCCGAGGAGTGAGGGAGTTTCTTACCGCCCGGCATGGTGAAAAATGTGACTAACATGGCGTTCCCACAATGCACCACTGGCTCCCCGATTTTTTTCCTACTGCGCACACTGACCACGCAGACCATTCTCTCACCACTAGGCCTACCAGCCATTTCGCGCTTAATTTGAAGGCGCTAGAATTTATGCGTACTAGTACGTCAATAACCCCAGCGCGTAAGCCGTACTAGTACGTCAATCAACCCTGAAAGGGTTAAATCCCCCAAAAAAATTTTGCGATCAGTATTTACCGAGATATAGAGGCGTAAATTTGGCAAAAATGAGCCGTATATGGCAACAGCGGCGAATGCGCCACCCGGTAAACTTTGGTTTACTTCCATTCGTAGGTTTCTTGGTTTTTTTCACTATTTTATTTTTTTACATAACTTATGTGGCCTGTGAGACCAAAGTAAGGTGCAATGTACGATATATATACACTCGTATGCAACGCAATAATCGCACAAACATTAGTATCATT
>WNWK01042951.1:0-12500 GCA_009830355.1 Cherax destructor | reverse complement strand
GGTTTCCTGACCTTGTCGAAGGTCGAGAAAACATTATTCACGAATAGACTGTGTTTTGCAAAAACGTGTTCAGGTTCAGAATTTAACAGGCGTACTACTATGTAACATCCTTAAGTAGCAATACCAGCACCACTGCAGCAACACTCTACAACTATAAGGAACCAATACCAATGTCACATCAAGCGCCCTACATCACCAGCAACACAGTACAACCACCACCACGTCAACCACGAACATCATTACCGCCAGTGTCACCAGCCCCATACCCACCACCACCACCACCACCATCACCATCACCACCACCACCAGTATACCACCTCGATACGACTTCTCCCCAAGATGGTTTTTCTTTCTTATTCTCACAATAATCATCTTACAAGTCTGTGTGTTGTTGTCAAGCCTCCGTCCTTCCGCCGCAGACTAAGAGGTTATTAAGGCAAACGCCATAAACAATTTTAGGAGTAGGTATGACCGATCGATGAAAGTCGATCATTGAGAGTTAAGAGGCGATGATCGGAGTTATGACTCAGACTCCTGCAAGAACAACTATATGAGTACACTCCTTCAAGAACAACTATATGAGTACACTCCTCCAAGTACAACTAAATGAGTACACTCCTCCAAGAACAACTAGATGAGTACATGCACAGTGGGACGAGACCCTACAGTGAGCTGAATTATTAGCACAGCTAAAGAAGTAAACAGACTTCTTAAAGAGTTTGGCAACAAATATTGTAACTTGACATGTGTCTAGGGTACTGGAAAATCAAACACATCCACGTGAGCCCACAAGTCACTAGTGATGGGTCAGCTGCCAGAAATTATAAAAAAAAAACTTAACTCGCTGGAAAGCAGGCGAGAGATATATATCATAATCTACACTTGGAAAATCCTAGAAGGAATGGTCCCTAATCTGCACACAGAAATCACTCCCTACGAAACGAAAAGACTGGGCAGGCGGTGTAAAATACCCCCAATGAAAAGTAGGGGCGCCATTGGTACACTAAGAGAAAACACAATAGGTGTCCGGGGCCCAAGACTGTTCAACAGCCTCCCACCAGGCATAAGGGGAATTACCAATAGACCTATGGCTGCCTTCAAGAGGGAGCTGGACAGATACTTCAAGTAGGTGCTGGATCAGCCGGGCTGTGGTTCGTATGTTGGACTACGTGCGGCAAGCAGTAACAGCCTGGACAGCCTGATTGATCAGGCCCTGATCGACCGGGAAGCCTGGTCGTGGACCGGGCCGCGGGGGCGTTGATCCCCGGAATACCCTCCAGGTAGATTCCAGGTAGTCCCCATAATAAAAAATGGGAGCAGGGAGGAAGCACAGAGCGTTATCAGTGGCATGTATACGAGGCAAAGACTCTCTATACGCTCATGAAGCATCGACAGTAAAGAGGAAGGTGAGGTAAAGAATCGTTTGTCAGATAAAACTAACACGGCTTCAAGAACGGGAAATCCTCTCTCAGGAACCTTCTGGAGTTTATTTACGAAGGCGAAACAGGGTAGGCAGAGCTGGGTATACTACATTTACTTAAACAAGAAACCTTTGATACGACACAGCACCAAGAATATTCCAAAAACCAGACAAGCAAACAGGAGTAGAAGTAAAAGTACTAAAAGGTGAATAAAGGAATATTTGAAAGACAGGAGACAAAAGACAGTGATGGAAGAGGCGCACAGCGAGCGTGTACCAACCGAGGTTCCTCAGGAATCGATACAGAGACTACTGATGTTCCTGATTTACGTTAATAAGGAGGTTAAAAAGTGGGAGGTCAGAGACAGCCTCCGGGGAGAACTGGACAGGTTAAATGAGTATCCAGATCAATAGTTACTGCAGTTCAACCCAAACAAATGAAAGACCGTGAAAACTGGGAAGTTAGAGCTCAGATGAAGTGCTAGCAAATAACGGTACAACCAAAGGATTTGTGAGTCGGCATCACAACAAATATATATATATATATATATATATATATATATATATATATATATATATATATATATATATATATATATATATATATATATATATATATATAGCAAGACAACCACTATGAAAACATAGAGGAATTCCAAGTGCTTCGTGACTACTCACACTATCAAGGAACTATAAAACGAAACATGACAAGAGGACTTATATAAGGGGCAAGACTACACCTCACAGTCACAGTGTGATGTGACTGTGAGGTGAAGTCTTGCCCCTATATAAGTCCTCTTGTCATGTTTCGTTTTATAGTTCCTTGATAATGTGAGTAGTCACGAAAGCGCTTGGAATTCCTCTATGTTTTCATAGTGGTTGTCTTGCATATTTTGATATCACCTGTTTACTGTGATCTTTTGCATATATATATATTGATAATGTGAGTAGTCACGAAAGCGCTTGGAATTCTTCTATTTTTTCATAGTGGTTGTCTTGTATATATATATATATATATATATATATATATATATATATATATATATATATATATATATATATATATATATATATATATATAACCAGAGATGCACTTAAACCACGTAACCTCGGCGGCAGACGTGAGAGCAGCAAATTACAGATCATTCAGGAATCTAAACAAAGAATCCTTCAGAAAATAAAAGCTTCTTAATATATGATATTTAATTTTTACGTGGCGGATCGATAAACGAGTTGAAGTCTTCCATCAAATGACAATAGAATTTTCCCATTTCTATTTAAACAAAATTAACGTTGTGAAAATAAAATCAACTTTATGAACACGACCATCATCTCCCCCCCCAAAGGGTAGCCAGTGAAACATGAATCCACAGGTCCGTAGAGTAAAGCTTTAAGTTGGGAGAAAGGCTGGAGAATAAGGTTAGGGAAGGAGTGTGAGGCTGGGGGAGAGTCTAAATGTAAGGTTAGGGTCAAGATGGGAAAGAGGAGCTCTGTCTGTCTGTCTGTCTGTCTAGAGAGAGAGAGAGAGAGAGAGAGAGAGAGAGAGAGAGAGAGAGAGAGAGAGAGAGAGAGAGAGAGCGCATGTGTGCATAGCCAGTCTTTATTCTGAATAGGGGTGTGCCAAAGTATCGCTAACGGTGGCATCGGCACTGGAAGAGTAGCCACCTTCCCGTGGTGAGTCCAGCGTGTCATGTAACCACACATCACTCCTGCAAAACAGATGAGTGCTGGTCACACTGCATATACTGTCTGAAGAACTGATACGTGTCTATCATCAAATATGATTCACGTCCTACAGGCGCTGTATGATTCTTTGGAGTTTACCGCATCCCAGTGGAAATAATAATAATAATAATAATAATAATAATAATAATAATAATAAACAGAAACCTAGGCAAAATAAAAACTTTCTCAATAAACTCCCTTTATTTACCATGTGTCTTCGATGGATGCCACTCTCATACCAACTCTATACCTTCGATGAGTTCCAAGAGTTTTTCTATTCCCTGAGCCCGGCCTTGGGCCAGGCTCGTCTGGTGCTTGCCTGGTCAACCAGGCTGTTGTATCATCCGTGAAGGATTTTACAGTGCTGGAATGCATGCCTTGATCCATGGCAGATACACAGCATATAATTTTGCTTTCTTGGCTAATATTTTTCGACTTCAGTTTGTTAGAAAGTTCAAGATCCCTCTACCCTTTTTGTGGGGCATAAAAGTCAACCAATTTAAGGAACAAATACCTTTCCCTACAACAACATGCTGCATTTCGTCGATATTTCCTGTGTTGTTTTTGAAGACTTCACTAATAATTAACTCTAAAGTGATATTTATCACCGAGAAATGTTTGCCTAAACATACATCTTCAATAGTATTTATATGGTAGGTCGGGCCTGGCCTTGCCTTGCCTTGCCTGGCCTGGCCTGGCCTGGCCTGGCCTGGCCTGGCCCTGCCTTGCCCTGCCCTGCCCTGCCCTGCCCTGCCTTGCCCTGCCCTGCCCTGCCCTGCCCTGCCCTGCCCTGCCTTGCCTTGCCTTGCCTTGCCTTGCCTTGCCTTGCCTTGCCCTGCCCTGCCCTGCCCTGCCCTGCCTTGCCCTCCCTTGCCTTGCCTTGCCTTGCCTTGCCCTGCCTTGCCCTGCCTTGCCCTCCCTTGCCTTGCCTTGCCCTCCCTTGCCTTGCCTTGCCCTGCCTTACCTTGTCGTGCCTTGCCTTGCCCTCCCTTGCCTTGCCTTGCCCTCCCTTGCCTTGCCTTGCCCTCCCTTGCCTTGCCTTGCCCTGGCTTACCTTGTCGTGCCTTGCCTTGCCCTGGCTTACCTTGTCGTGCCTTGCTCTGCCTATTTGCTTCATATTTAGTAATGTTCCAGGGGTAACACACCTACAATATTTTTCTGTTCACGCCATTTTCATTTTCACAGGTTACACTCCTACCTGGAGGGTATTCCGGGAATGAACGCTCCCCGCATCCCAGTCCATGACCAGGCCTCCCGGTGGATCAGGGTCTGATCAACTAGGATGTTACTGCTGGCCGCACGTAGTCCAACGTACAAATCACAGCCCGGCTGAACTGACTTCAGGTATGCGTACAGCTCCCTCTTGAAGGCTGGTGGGAGGCCGTTGAACAGTCTTGAGCCCCGGAAACGTATTGTGTTTTTTCTTAAGAGTAACAATGGCGCCCCTACTTTTCATGGGGGTATGTTGCAACGCCTGCCAAGTCTTTTGCTTTCGTAGGGAGTGATTTCAGTGTGCAGATTGGGGACCAGTCCCTCTAGGATTTTCCAGGTGTAGATTATGATGCATCTCTCTCGCCTGCGCTCCAATGAGTACAAGTTAAGAGTTTCCAAGCGTTCCCAGTAGTTAAGGTTTTTGACGGAACTTATATGTGTAGTAAAATATCTCTGTGCATTCTCTAGATCTGCGATTTCACCTGCCTTGAATGGGGATGTTAACGTACAGCAGTACTCCAGCCTAGAGAGACCATATGATTTAAAAAGGATCATCACTGGCTTGGCATCTCTTGTTTTGAACTTTCTCATTATCCATCCTATCATTTTCCTCACAGATGTGGTAGTGACGCTGTTGTGATCCTTAAAGGTGACATCCTCAGACATTATCACTCCCAGGTCCTTCACATTACTTTTTCGCTCTACATACATTTACCAAAGCTTGTTTAATGTGTTGTGTTGCCCACTGCTGACCGGTTTATATCTAATTATAATTACTAAGCAGAATAATAATCGCAGTAGCGGCGGTTACAGTAAAGGTTACAGTAGAAGCAACAGCAGCGCCAGTAGCATTAACAAAATCAGCAGCGTCAACAGCATTAGTAGAAACAATAGCAGCAGCAGCAGCAGCAGGATTAACAGAATCAACATCACTAATAGAATCAGCAGCAACAGGAGCACCTGTTATAACAGGAACCATAAACTGCTATAGCAGCTGCAAATACAAAAGCAACTGAAACTATAGAAACAAACAACAAAAGCAGCTGTAACAGTAGCAGCAGCAGCAGCAACAGAAGCAGCTGCAACAGCAGTAGTAGCTGTAACAGCAGAAACAAAAGAATCAACAGAAACAGCTGGTGCGTCTCTATCGGGCGCTGTGTGATCAATATTGCATGCGGCGCTTTCACTCAAATTGTTGGAGGGTTGTTGTTGTTGGGTGGGGCAGGGCAAACCTGCAGCTGATCCCCGAGCTTTGATGAGAGCAAGTTGCTGGATTAGTAGTAGATGAGAGGCTGGTAAGGAGTGCCTAGGAAAGGCCCCTGGCACCATCAGCTGGCCCTGAGGGGTAAATGCTAACGGCAGGGGAGAAAGTTGGGGATAACTGAGAGAGACGGGGGAAGAGTTTGGGAATAGGTTTATGGGACAGAACTGGGAAAGAAGGTGGGGTGGATGGAGAATTTGTGGATGGAATGGAAGAGTTTGGGGAATTTCTGGAAGGGAAAGAGTTCGGGGAATTTCTGGAAGGGAGAGTTTGGGGTACGTGTGGAAACAGGGAAATAATTTTGGGTACTTATGGAGATAGGAATAATTTTAGGAACAAGTTTAGGGTGGGATTAGAGCACAAGAGAAAATTTTAGTGTCTGGGAAAACTGAGAAAAAGAAAACGGGACCAAGAGAACTAGAACAACAAAATGTAAATATTGTAATCATCTATTTGTGGTTGCAGGGGTCGATTCGTAGCTCCTGGCACCGCCTCTTTACTAATCGGTACTAGGTCCTCTCTCTTCCTTCTCCATGAGCTTTATCAAACCTCGTCTTAAAACTATGTATGGTTCCTGCCTTCACTACGTCACTTTCTAGGCTATTCCACTTCCTGACAACTCTATGACTGAAGAAATACTTCCTAACATCCCTTTGACTCATCGGAGTCTTCAACTTCCAATTGTGAACCCTTGTTTCTGTGTCCCATCTCTGAAACATCCTGTCTTTGTCCACCTTGTCAATTCCTAGCAGTATTTTATATGTCGTTATTATGTCTTCCCTAACTCTCCTGTCCTCCAGTGTCTTCAGGCCGATTTCCCTTCGTAGGACAATCCCCTTACCTCTGGGACTAGTCTTGTTACAAACCTTTGCACTTTCTCTAATTTCTTGACGTGCTTGACCAGGTGTGGATTCCAAACTGGTGCTGCATACTCCAGTATGGGCCTGACGTACACAGTGTACATAGTCTTGAACGATTCCTTACTGAGATATCAGAACGCTATTCTTAGGTTTGCCAGGCGTCCATATTCTGCAGCAGTTATCTGGTTGATGTGCGCCTCAGGAGATGTGCTCGGTATTATACTCACCCCAAGATCTTTTTCCTTGAGTGAGGTTTGCAGTCTTTGGCCACCTAGATTATATTCTGTCTGCGGTCTTCTTTGCCCTTCCCCGATCTTCATGACTTTGCATTTGGTGGGGTTAAATTCAAGGAGCCAGTTGCTGACCAACCTTGTAACCTATCCAGGTCTCTTTGTAGTCCTGCCTGACCCTCATCCGATTTAATTCTCCTCATTAACTTCACATCATCTGCAAACAGGGACACTTCCGAGTCTATCCCTTCCGTCATGTCATTCACAATACCAAAAACAGCACAGGTCCTAGGACTGACCCCTTTGGAACCCCGCTCGTCACAGGCGCCCACTCTGACACTTCGTCACGTACCATGACTCGTTGTTGCCTCCCTGTCAAGATATTCTCTGATCCATTGCAGTACCTTTCCTGTTATGAGTTGCATTAACCTCTCGTGAAGAACTGTGTCGAAGGCCTTCTAGCAGTCAAAGAAAATGCAATCTATCCACCCCTCTCTCTCGTGTCTTACTTCCGTTACCTTGTCATAAAACTCCAGTAGGTTTGTGACACGATTTTCCTTCCCAGAAACCGTGCTGGTTGTCGTTTATAAGCTTGTGTCTTTGTAGGTGCTCCACCACTCTCCTTCTGATAATTTTCTCCATGACTTTGCATACTATACACGTCAGTGACACTGGTCTGTAGTTTAATGCCTCGTGTCTGTCTACTTTCTTAAAAATTGAGACTACATTTGCCATCTTCCATACCTCAGGTAGTTGCCCAGTTTCAATGGATGTGTTGAAATTTGTTGTTAGTGACACACACAGCGTCTCTGTTCCCTCTCTAGGGACCCATGGAGAGATGTTCGGTCCCACCGCCTTTGAGGTATCGAGTTCACATAGCAGCTTCTTCACCTCCTCCTTGGTTGTGTGTATTTCATCCAGCACTTGGTGTATCCCTTGTTGGTGTACCTCCCTATTCTGACTTCCTGGAGTTCTTCCTGACTCCACTGTAAACACCTCTTTAGATCTCATGTTGAGCTCCTCACATACTTCTTGGTCGTTTCTTGTAAACTCTCCACCTTCCTTCCTCAGCCTGATTACCTGGTTCTTGAGTGTTGTTTTCCTCCTGATGTGGCTATACAAGAGCTACGGGTCAGACTTGACTTTCGATGCTATGTCATTTTCGTATTGTTGCTGAGCCTCCCTTCTTATCTGTGAATATTCGTTTCTGGCTCTTCGGCTACTCTCTATTTTCCTGGGTCCTCTGTCGTCTGTACTTTTTCCATTCTCTAGTGCACTTAGTTTTTGCCTCCTAACACTTTTGGGTGAACCAAGGACACGTTCTGGTCTTCCCATTATTTCTGTTGCCCTTGGGAAAAAAACCTCTCCTCTGCCTCCTTGCATTTTGTCACACAGTCCATCATTTCTTTTACTGGTTTTCCTATCAATTCTCTTTCTAACTGAATGTCTTGCAGGAAGTTCCTCATGCCTGTGTAGTTTTCCCTTTTGAAGTTTGGCTTCTCCCGTCCTATTCCTGCTACCCTCTTCACTTTTAGCTCAACTATGTATTCAAAGCACAGAACCACATGATCACTAGCCCCAAGGGGCATTTAGTACATGATATCCTCGATGTCTGAACTACTCAGGTGAATACTAGGTCCTGTCTTGCTGGTTCATCCTCACCTCTCTCTCTGGTAGTGTCCCTAACATGCTGATGCATGAGGTTTTCCAGTACCATATCCATCATCTTGGCTCTCCATGTTTCGGGACCCCCATGGGGCTCCAGGTTTTCCCAGTCAATCTCCTTGTGATTGAAATCACCAATAACTAGTAACTTTGCTCTACCCATGTGAGCTCTTCTGGCCACCTCGGTTAGTGTGTCTACCATTGTTCTGTTGCACTCTTCGCATTCTTCTCTTGGCCTCCTGCAGTTCTGTGGCGGGTTGTACATCACCACAATTACCACCTTAGGGCCCCCAGACTGGATTGTAGTCCCTTTCGTCCATTCCATCCATTTCCTCAAATCCCCACCAGTTTTTAATGAGCAGTGCAACTCCTCCTTTCCGTTTGCTCCCTCTAACTTTCCTCAGGATCTGATATCTGGGTGGAAAGATTGCATCTGTTATCCTGGAGAGTTTCGTTTCTGTGAGTGTTATTATGTATGGGGATGTCTCCTTGATTCTTTCATGCCACTCCTCACATTTATTAGTTATTCTATCTGCATTTGTACCCCAAACCTTCAACTTTTCTAAAACTGTGGTCTGGGGGCTATGTTGGGGTTGGGGAAGCGAGAGACCTGACGAGGAACTATGGGGTGTTGCTGTGAAGGTGGAGTTTGTAATGAAGTGGGTGGGGGCATTGGGTATGGCATGTGGGTTTTATGTTAGAATGTTTGGTTGCATTGGGGTTGTTGGGGTTGGGGGTCTTCTGTAGGTAGTTGTGAGGGAGGTTGTATTCAATTTTCCTCCTGAGTCTGGGTTCTCCTGTCTATCTCCATCTTTGTCTCTCATCCCTCCTTCCATCTTTGTACCCTCTCTTTCAGTTTCTGCCTTTCTTCTCGTGTTCTGTCGCAGTCAAGATACACCCTCCGGTATGCCGGCATGTCCCTTAGTCATGCATTCTCCTGCAGAATCCTGTTTCGAGCTGATTCTGCCTTGAAAATCACTTTGACGGCCGGTTTCTTCCTCTTGCAAACCCCATTCTCAGAAAATTTGCCACCTGGGCCATATCGTCTTTTCCTATTGCTTTCATGCTTTCAATTGATTTTTTCTCCCCTTATCTTCTTGCTTTGTAAGTTTCCCCTTCAACTTCCTGGAGCCCATAAACAAATACTGATCTCTCCCTTTCATTCTCCCACTGTATATCCCTATGCATCCCCTGATTCGATTTAGTTGCCTCCATTGCAGCTTTCCTTTTTTCGATCTCTTCACTGTTGTCCCTGGGCCCAGTGATCTGTCATTTTTCCTTCTCAGCTTTCTCTGGGCACCGCTGTGGTCTGTTAGGACCTCTACGAATAGCTTAGCTCTTTCATTTTCTACAGTCCCCTCAATTGTTCCCGATGTGCTCCTCTTTTTCTCAGGCTCCACAATGGTCTGATAGGGCCTCTGCATACAGTTTCACTCCTTCATTCCCTACAGTCAACTTGTTTGTGACTGAGGTAGCAGTTTTTGATGTCATGCCCACATTGCTCTTTAGGTCTTTAGGCTGTTTCAGATTTTTCAGTTCCTCTTCTAATCTCTGTATCTTAGACTCTGCTGTTGTGACTTGAATCTCCCACTTCCTGCTCTCTGCAGCTATATCCTCTTGTCCATTTTCACACTAAGCTCTTCTAGCTTCCTTCCCCACTCATGTTCTCTTTTCATGAGCTCTGCTACCCAATCTTCCTTACCAGGCTCATCCTCCAGTCGCCTGGTTTTCCGTCCTGCTCTCTGGCAACCCCTTTTTTTGGTTACCACAGAATGAAAAACTTATGTATTTCTGCGTGGTTGTTTATGATGTGTGTTTGTCTGAGCGTGTGTGGGGGGCGGGGGGCGGAGGGAGGTAGAGGGGGAAGCGGGAGACAGTGGCAAAATGGGTGAGGTGGGGAGGGATAAAAAGGGGGTGAATATGGGGAGGGAGAGAGAATGGGAGAGGAAAAGGGGAGAAAAAGGAGGGTGAGAGAGAGGGGGGATCAAGGGGGAGAGTGGAAGAGAGGTGGAGGACAGTGCGGAGGAGTGTGTGGGGGTCTGTATGTGTTAGTTACCATTTTGTCCTAGGCACATGTCGATTAGACACTAGGCCTGTTGTATGTATGTATGTATGTATGTATGTATGTGTGTGTGTGTGTGTGTGTGTGTAACGAAACACTTCGAAATGTTTCGGCCCTGCCGGGAATTGAACCCGGGCCCTCCGTGCGTGAAGCAAGAGCGCTAGCCACCATGCCATCGTGGGTCTGTGTGGGTGTGAACGTGTGTGTGTGTGTGTGGAACTATATGAGTGTGGGTTTATTGTGAGAAAAACAGTGGGTAGGATTGTGTTATGGTATATGAGTGTATATGTGGAGTTTGTGTGTGACATTTGGTCTTCCGTGCTTCTCTGACCTGACCTGACCCACAACCACCTACTAGTTTATGTCTTCTATGCTTATTCTTTTTCCTAGTCTAATAGACACCAGTCTGCTCGCCCTATTCTGCTATAAATTACCAATTGCTATTCGTTACTGAGTACTTGATATCCTATTCTTTATCGTACTAGGAAAGTTGGACTGTTCACAAACAGCTTGGTGGTTAATTGGAACTCACACCCGACTCCGAAACCACGCATAGGTGAGATACTTGCGATGCAGCCTGTAGCAGCCTGTAGATTGTCCAACTTGTTGTGATGTCCTGGCGTATATTCACCTCCGTTTCTTATCGATATATAATATCAACTTATTCACTGAACTTCTTTCACTGGTCACACATTGATTTCACTTTATTATCTTTCTTGGGTGGCACATGTGGCACCGTCGCCTGCACCACACTTGGCTGCCGTCTCTGACTTGCGCCACCAAATATCACTTTCAAGTTCACTCATAAAATTTTGGCTCCCCACACTTGTGTGACTCAGGGCAACTTGTAAATCACTTCAAGGATTGTTCACTACCCTGACACACTTAACGACCCCTGCAGTAACCTTAGGTAGCACACAAAACACTTAAATTCACAGAGCACTGAAGTTGTGACTCGCCCGCGCGCGTGCGCGTGTGTGTGTGTGTGTGTGTGTGTGTGTGTGTGTGTGTCGTGTTTGTGTGGCATGTGTTAGTTACCATTTTGTCCTAGGCACATGTCGATTAGACACTAGGCCTGTTGTATGTATGTATGTGTAGGTGTGTGTGTGTGTGTGTAACGAAACACTTCGAAATGTTTCGGCCCCGCCGGGAATTGAACCCGGGCCCTCCGTGCGTGAAGCAAGAGCGCTAGCCACCATGCCATCGGGGCGTGTGTGTGTGTGTGGTGTGTGGTGGTGTGTGTGGGTGTGTGTGGTGGTGTGTGTGGTGTGTGTGTGTGTGTGTGTGTGTGTGTGGTGTGTGTGTGTGTGTGTGGTGTGTGTGGTGGTGTGTGTGGTGTGTGTGTGGTGTGTGTGTGGTGTGTGTGTGGTGTGTGTGTGGTGTGTGTGTGTGTGTGTGTGGTGTGTGTGTGTGTGTGTGTGGTGTGTGGGTGTGGTGTGTGTGGTGTGTGTGGTGTGTGTGGTGTGTGTGGTGTGTGTGGTGTGTGTGTGTGGTGTGTGGTGTGTGTGTGTGTGTAGTGTGTGTGTGTGGTGTGTGTGTGTGGTGTGTGTGTACTCACCTAATTGTGGTTGCAGGGGTCGAGACTCAGCTCCTGGCCCCGCCTCTTCGCTGTCCGCTACTGGGTTTCTGCTCTCCCTGCTCAATGAGCTTTATCATACCTAGTCTAAAACTATGTATGGTTCCTGCCTCCACTATATCTTCTCTAGACTATTCCACTTCCTGACTACTCTGTGGCTGAAGAAATGCTTCCTAACATCCCTTTGACTCATCTGTGTCTTCAGCTTCCAGTTGTGTCCCCTTGTTTCTGTGTTCCCTCTGGAACATCCTGTCACTGTCTACCTTGTCGATTCCCCGCAGTATTTTGTATGTCGTTATCATGTCTCCTCTGACCCTTCTTTCCTCCAGTGTTGTTAGTCCTATTTCCTCAACCTTTCTTCATAGGACAGACCCTGAGTTGTGGAACTAACCTTGTCGCAAACCTTTGCACTTTCTCTAGTTTCTTTATGTGCTTGACCAGGTGTGGTGCTGCATATTCTAGTATGGGTCTGACGTACACGGTGTACAG
>WNWK01042950.1:0-15734 GCA_009830355.1 Cherax destructor | reverse complement strand
GTGGTGATCACAGTGATTCAAGACCATGGTGGGATCACTGTGATTCAAGACCATGGTGGGGATCACAGTGATTCAAGACCATGGTGGGGATCACAGTGATTCAAGACCATGGTGGGGATCACAATCATTTAAGACCATGGTGGTGATCACATTCATTCAAGACTATGGTGGTGATCACAGTGATTCAAGACCATAGTGGTGATCACAGTGATTCAAGACCATGGTGGGGATCACAGTGATTCAGACCATGGTGGGGATCACATTCATTCAAGACCATGGTGGTGATCACAGTGATTCAAGACCATGGTGGGAATCAGAGTCATTCAAGACCATGGTGGGGATCACAGTGATTCAGACCATGGTGGGGATCACATTCATTCAAGACCATGGTGGTGATCACAGTGATTCAAGACCATGGTGGGGATCACTGATTCAAGACCATGGTGGTGATCACAGTGATTCAAGACCATGGTGGTGATCACAGTGATTCAAGACCATGGTGGGGATCACAGTGATTCAAGACCATGGTGGGGATCACAGTGATTCAAGACCATGTGGGGATACGTGATTCAAGACCATGTGGGATCACTGATTCAAGACCATGGTGGGGATCACAGTGATTCAAGACCATGGTGGGGATCACAGTGATTCAAGACCATGGTGGTGATCACAGTGATTCAAGACCATGTTGTATGATTCAGCTGTGTTGATTAACATGGTGGGGATACGTGATTAAAGACATGGTTATGGATCAACTGTGTTATGAACATTGTTATGCAACTGTGTTATAACATTGTTATGGCAACTGTGTTATGAACATTGTTATGCAACTGTGTTATGAACATTGTTATGGCAACTGTGTTATGAACATTGTTATGGCAATGTGTTATGAACATTGTTATGGCACTGTTTATGAACATTGTTATGGCAACTGTGTTATGAACATTGTTATGGCAACTGTGTTATGAACATTGTTATGGCAACTGTGTTATGAACATTGTTATGGCAACTGTGTTATGAACATTGTTATGGCAACTGTGTTATGAACATTGTTATGGCAACTGTGTTATGAACATTGTTATGGCAACTGTGTTATGAACATTGTTATGGCAACTGTGTATGACATTGTTATGGCAACTGTGTTATGAACATTGTTATGCAACTGTGTTATGAACATTGTTATGGCAACTGTGTTATGAACATTGTTATGGCAACTGTGTATGAACATTGTTATGCAACTGTGTTTGAACATTGTTATGGCAACTGTGTTGTGAACATTGTTATGCAAACTGTGTTGTGAACATTGTTATCGCATGATGTGTGAACATTGTTATGGCAACTGTTGAACATTGTTATGGCAACTGTGTTGTGAACATTGTTATGGCAACTGTGTTTGAACATTGTTATGGCAACTGTGTTATGAACATTGTTATGGCAACTGTGTTATGAACATTGTTATGGCAACTGTGAATTATGAACATTGTTATGAGCAACTGTGTTATGAACATTGTTATGGCAACTGTGTTATGAACATTGTTATGGCAACTGTGTTATGAACATTGTTATGGCAACTGTGTTATGAACATTGTTATGGCAACTGTGTTATGAACATTGTTATGGCAACTGTGTTGTGAACATTGTTATGGCAACTGTGTTGTGAACATTGT
This sequence comes from Cherax destructor, assembly GCA_009830355.1. Taxonomy (NCBI): domain Eukaryota; kingdom Metazoa; phylum Arthropoda; class Malacostraca; order Decapoda; family Parastacidae; genus Cherax; species Cherax destructor. Next base: position 14,067 of record WNWK01042950.1, on the reverse strand, counting down.
TATGGCAACTGTGTTGTGAACATTGTTATGGCAACTGTGTTATGAACATTGTTATGGCAAATGTGGTGTGAACATTGTTATGGCAACTGTGTTATGAACATTGTTATGGCAACTGTGTTGTGAACATTGTTATGGCAACTGTGTTATGAACATTGTTATGGCAACTGTGTTATGAACATTGTTATGGCAACTGTGTTATGAACATTGTTATGGCAACTGTGTTATGAACATTGTTATGGCAACTGTGTTATGAACATTGTTATGGCAACTGTGTTATGAACATTGTTATGGCAACTGTGTTGTGAACATTGTGACTGAAAAATTATGGGTAGAAGTTGATGGTATTGTGATTCTGATGTGTTGGTGTTATATGAAAGTTATAAACTGATGGTGTTGTGAGTGCCTGTTGGTGCTATGTGAACATTGTTGTGATTAGTTGATGGTGAAATGTGTTATATCGTGAGTCGTGAAAGTAGGTGCCACTCGATCCCTGGCTTATGGTCACCCTGACATCACCCCCCCCCCTCCAGCATCCAAACGAAGAAGGCTAAACTAGAATAACCTGTGATGTACTTGTATTAGGTAAAAAATTACGTTATGTATAAAAATTGTATAACTAAAATTTGTAAAAAATAATGTAGTGCAATGATTTACCACTTGGGTAAGTGATTAGCAGTTTAATAAGTGATAAATTTGGGTTATCCTGGGTTAAACACGCACCTAAATAGCACATAACTGAATAATATAAATAAAACAGGGGGGGAAACCGTGACATATGTGTGTTTGTAATGTACATAAATCATGCAGTGTTGCCTTTGATTGTCTGAACTCCGCAAAAATATCATGGCAGTAAAAAAAATTGTAATTTTAAAAAGCTTTTGAGGAAACTTAGAGTTGAAATTCCAGTGTTTGTTCTTACCTTCATACATGTTTTACGGATCTTAAAAATGTGAGATCCAGGAGCTGTAGCACGACACGTGGGAGTTTCAGCAGCTAAATAACGTAGAAAAAGTGTGAAAATTGAGTTATTTTGGGTTAAACATGAGTAAGGTATATAAGGTCTAGATTGAAGTAAAAATGAGACAGTGTCTGAAAAAACCCCAAATTCATTATAAAAAAATTGATCTGAGGAAATGGAGCAGATGAACCGAAGAGATGGGGAGGAAGGACTTGATCCGAGTAAATGGAGTCCAACTCAAGGGGAAATAAGCATAAAAATAAAAACAGCATAAAGATTTTGAAAAAAAAATCGAAAAAATTAACTTAAAAAATTTTAAACCTCCAAAACTTGATCCGAGGAAATGGAGCAAGGGTGGTCGACTCTTAGCTCCTGGCCCTGTCCCTCAACTTACTGTTTGCTTGATGAACGCCTAGCTACGTGTACCCCTTTATACCTACTCTTAAAACAATATATGGAAACTACCTCCATCAGTTCCTGCAGGTAATTGCACCGCCCTAAGGATGAAGAAGTACTTCCTAACATCCCTCTGACTCATCTTTGACTTTATCTTCCACGTGTGCCCCTTTTTACTTTTTCCAGCCTCTCAGTCAAACCCTATCTACCCTATCAATTCCTGTGAGTATTTTGTATACTATGATGCACCTAATGTCAGCTAATACTAGTCACCTAGTTAATACCAGTCACCTAGTTAATGTCAGTCACCTAGCTAATACTAGCCATTCAGGTAATCACATCCACCCAGGTAACACCAGTCACCCATTAACTTCTTATAGATCACGCTCGTAGCATACCTCTGCACTTAAGTTTTTTAACATGCTGTATATACCAGGAGTGGATACCATGATGGTGCTCACCCCTAGAGCCTTTCATAGATCAGGGGTTCGCAACCTGGGGTGCACGCACCCCCAGGGGTGCGAGATGACATTTCAGGGGTGCGGAAAAGAGTCCTAATGAAAAGCTCAATTCCTTTCATTTTACCAAAAACTTTTCTAATTGCTCTATTTATATTTGCATTTTATGCACCGAATTAAAAACTTATTTTTTAATTCAACTCGTTCACCCGCACTGATATATTTGGTTCAATTTGCTATTCAAAAATTAGAAATTTGACTTCATCTTCAAATGTGATATTACGTTTATAGGCGGTGCAACATTAATCAAACATTTCCTAGGGATACGCGGCATAGAAAAGGTTGGGAACCCCTATGACATAGAGTAAGATCAGGAATGTGTACCATGAAATCTTCAAAGCCTTGCATTTGCTGTGGTTGGAACTTCTTATCTGTCTAAGCTTGTAGTCTGTCCAGGTCAGTTTGTAGCCTTTCTCTTGTCCTCATTAACTTTACATTACATATTATCACCAAACAAGGATACACCCGGATCGACCCCATCTGGCATGTTATTGACATGTATCAAAAATAGTACTGATACCAATACCGATTCTTGAAAATCCCCGCTTGACACCCTTCCCCATTCTTACATTTCTTGTCGGACAGTCACTTACTGTCTCCCGTCTTTCTCTAGGGTACTCTTTGATTCACCCGAACACAGTTCCTGTTATTAGTTCCTGTATGTCAAGTTTACGTCCCAGCCTCTTGTTAGGAGCACGATCAAATGTGTTCTTGCCTTTAAAATAATAGTTATCATTCCAGTAACATTTTCTATCAAATTTAGGACGCCTTGTCTAAGACCAGGCCGCGGGGGAGATGATATGTGAGTGTTAACTGTACCAGATATAATGATATGTAAGTGTTAAATGTACCAGATATAATGATATGTGAGTGTTAACTGTACCAGATATAATGATATGTGAGTGTTAACTGTACCAGATATAATGATATGTGAGTGTGTTGATCCAGAGTATTTGAAGGTAATGTTTCCAAGACAATTATGCCATCCCAGGTTACACAGCCATACACAACTGTAGGACAGACCAGCAAGGGGATGGAATAGCTATATATTACTCGGATCAACTTGAATGTATCAATAACTCTTGCACAAGGGATGAACATGGAGAATATATTATAGCTAAATTTAAATCAAAAGACCTGCAAAAACCCCTCACAGTGATAAACATCTACAGATTACCACAGTCAAACATCCACCACTTTAGTGAAAAACTAGGTAACCTGATAACTGATGAACACATGAACAAAGACCATTTGCTGCTCACAGGAGATTTCAACATAAATTTCCTACATGGCCAGGACCCACAGGTAACTGAATTCACAAACACTATGAGCAACTGCTTGTTACTACCAACAATATCAAAACCTACAAAAATCTCCGAGACTAGTACCTCATTATTAGACCACATCTGGACTAACACTATATCCCCTCTAAAGTCAGGCATAATCACAGACAACACCACAGACCACTACCCTACCTTTCTCATAACCAACCTAGGCATATTGCCCCAAGATATAACAAAAGTTACCTTCAGACTACATAATGAGTCAGCTGTTAATAACTTTATAACAGCTATGACTAACATTGACTGGCATAATGAATTAGAATCATATTCAGATACTAATGAATGCATCAAAAATTTCCTTATAAAAACCCACCACCTCTATAACAGACATTACCCTAAAAAAACTAAACAGATCACTGCTAAGAGACTTAACAATCCATGGCTAACACCCAGCATCCTTAAATCCATTAACAAAAGGCACCAATATGAAAATACAGAAGGGGTCTAATAACCAGAGAACAATCCAAACGCTACTCATCAATCCTTACCAGCCTGATAAGAAGGTCCAAAAAATTGTATTATGAGAACAGACTCCAGACCATAAAAGGTGATATGAAGCAGACCTGGAAAACCCTATCTGCAATTCTAGGAAATAAAAGATATATAAGAACAATACCATCAAATTATCAAAAACAGATGAACCCCTACTCTCCCCAACTGAGACAGCAAACAGACTTAATGTTTTCTTCTCCACCATAGGAAAGAATCTAGCGAGTAAAATCCCAAGCTCGAACACCCGGCCAACAGACTACCTCACAAACACCTACCCTAATGCCCGGGTTCAATTCCCGGCGGGGCCGAAACATTTCGAAGTGTTTCGTTACACACACACACACACATACATACAACAGGCCTAGTGTCTAATCGACATGTGCCTAGGACAAAATGGTAACTAACACACACACACAGAGGAAGTATTTCTTTAGTCATAGAGTTGTCAGGAAGTGGAATAGTCTGGCTAGTGATGTAGTGGAGGCAGGAACCATACATAGTTTTAATACGAGGTTTGATAAAGCTCATGAAACAGGCAGCGCGAGGACCTAGAAGCGATCATTGAAGAGGCAGAGCCAGGAGCTGTCACTCGACCCCTGCAACCACAAATAGGTGAGTACACACATACACACTGGGCATCAGGGACATCAGATAGAGAAAAGATTTAAGGAAGGAACGCTGCAATGGAGGCAACTAAATCGACTCAGAGGATGCAAAGAGAAATGCAGTTGGAGGATGAAAGGGAGAGTCAGTTTCTGTTTATGGGCTCCAGGAAGTTGAAGGGAAAACTTATGAAGCAAGAAGAGAGGAGGAGAAAAAAGCGATTGAAAGTATCATGAAACCAATAGGGGAGGACGACATGACCCAATTGACAAATTTTCTGAGAATAGGGTGGTTTGCATGAAGAAAAAACCAGCCAGTCAAAGTGATATTCAAGGCAAAATTGGCTCAAAACAGGATCCTGCAGGAGAAAGCAAGACTAAGGGACATACCGACGTACTGGAGGGCGTACCTTGACTGCGACAGGACACAATAAGAAAGGCAGAAACTGAAAGAGAGGGTACAAAGATGCAAGGAGGAAAGAAAGGCAAAGACAGAGATGAGCAGGAGAACTCAGACTCAGGAGGAAGAGCAAATACAACCTCCCTCAGAGCCACCTACAGAAGAACCTCAACCATGACAACGCCAATGCAACCAAACATTCTAACCCAAAACCCACAAAACTATAGCCACTGTCCCCACCCTCATCACAAACTCTGCCCCCACAGCAATCCCCCATAGTTCCATGTCAGGTCTCCCATTCCCCCAACCCCAACACTCTCCCCAGACCACAGTTTTAGAAAAGAATTTGAAGGTTTGGTATATGAATGCAGATGAAATAACAAATAAACGTGAGGAGTGGCATGAAAGAATCAAGGAGACGTTCCCAGACATCATAACACTCACAGAAACAAAACTCACTGGGATGATAACAGATGCAATCTTCCCACCCGTATATTAGATCCTGAGAAAAGATAGAGGGAGCAGGGTGGGAGGAGGAGTTGCAATGCTCATTAAAAACCGATGGTAATTTGAGGAAATGGAAGGAATGGACGAAATGGGCGAAAGGGACTATATAGTGAGTACAATTCATTCTGGGGGACATAAAGTAATCATTGCAGGGATGTACAACCTGCCACAAAACTGCAGGAGGCCAAGAGAAGAATATGAAGAGAGCAACAGAGCAATGGTGGATACACTAACTGAGGTGGCCAGAAGAGCTCACACGGGTAGAGCAAAGTTACTAATTATGGGTGATTTCAATCACAAGGAGATTGATTGGGAAAACCTGGAGCCACATGGTTTTACATGGAGAACCAAGATGATGGATGTGGTATTATAAAACCTCATGCATTAACATGTTAGGGACACTACCAGAGAGAGAGGTGAGGATGAACCAGCAAGACTGGAACTCGTATTCACCCTTAGTAGCTCGGACATCGAGGACATCATGTATGAAAAACCCCTCTGAGCTAGTGATCACGTGCTTCTGAGCTTTGAATACATAGTAGAGTTACAAGTGGAGAGAGCAACAGTAGTAAGATGGGAAAAGCCAAACTACAAAAGGGATAATTACACAGACATGAGGAACTTTCTGCAGGAGGTTCAATGGGAAAGAGATTGGTATCAAAATCATTAAACGAAATGATGGACTATGTGACAACAAAATGCAAGGAGGCAGAGGAAAGGTTTGTTCCCAAAGACAACAGAAATAATGGGAAGAACAGAACGAGCCGGTTTACCCGAAGGTGTAGGGAGGCAAAAACTAAGTGCACTAGAGAATGGAAAAAGTACAGAAGGCAAAGGACCCAGGAAAATAAGGAGATTAGTCGAAAAGCCAGAAACGAGTATGCACAGATAAGGAAGGAGGCCCAGCGACAATATGAAAACGACATAGCATCGAAAGTCAAGTCTGACCCGAAGCTGTTGTACAGCCACATCAGGAGGAAGACAACAGTCAAGGACCAGGTAATCAGGCTGAGGAAAAAAGGTGGAGAGCACACAAGAAATAACCAAGTATTTGAGGAGCTCAACATGAGATTTAAGGAAGTATTTACAGTGGAGACAGAAAGGAGTCCAGGAAGTCAGAATAGGGGGGTACACCAACAAAGGATTTGCCAACAAGTGCTGGATGAAATACACACAACCGAGGAGGAGGTGAAGAAGCTGATATGTGACCTTGATATCAAAGGCAGTGGAACCGGACAATATCTCTCCGTGGGTCCTTAGAGAAGGAGCAGAGATGCTGTGTGTGCCACTAACAACAATTTTCATCACATCCATTGAAACTGGGTAACTACCTGAGGTATCGAAGACGGCAAATGTAGTCCCCACTTTTAAGAGAGGAGACAGACACGAGGCATTAAACTACAGACCAGTGTCACTGATATGTATAGTATGCAAAGTCATGGAAAAGATTATCAGGAGGAGAGTGGTGGAGCACCTGGAACGGAACAAGATTATAAACGAGAACCAGCACGGAATCAGGGAAGGAAAATCCTGTGTCACAAACCTACAAGATAACGGAAATAAGACTCGAGAGAGAGAGAGAGAGAGAGGGGGGTGGGTATATTGCATTTTCTTGGACTGCAAGAAAGCGTTCGACACAGTTCCTCACAAGAGATTAGTGCAAAAGCTAGAGGATCAGGCACACATAACAGGAAGGGCACTGCAATGGATCAAAGAATACCTGACAAGGAGGCAACAACGAGTCATGGTATGTGACGAGGTATCAGAGTGAGCGCCTGTGACGAGCGGGGTTCCACAGGGGTCAGTTCTAGGACCAGTGCTATTTTTGGTATATGTGAATGACATGACGGAAGGGAAGGGATAGACTCGGAAGTGTCACTGTTTGCAGATGATGTGAAGTTAATGAGGATAATTAAATCGGATGGGGATGAGGCAGGATTACAAAGAGACCTGGACAGGCTGGAAGCTTGGTCCAGCAACTGGCGCCTCGATTTTAACCACACCAAATTCAAAGCCATGAAGATCGGGGAAGGGCAAAGAAGATCGCAGACAGAGTATAGGCTAGGTGGCCAAAGACTGCAAACCTCACTCAAGGAAAAGGATCTTCGGGTGAGTATTATACCGAGCACATCTCCTGAGGCGCACATCAACCAGATAACTTGTGCAGCATAAGGGCGCCTGGAATCGTTCAAGACTCTGTACATCGTGTACGTCAGGCCCATATAGGAGTATGCAGCACCAGTTTGGAACCCACACCTGGTCAAGTACGTCAAGATTAGAGAAAGTGCAAAAGTTTGCAACAAGACTAGTTCGAGAGCCAAGGGAAATCGGCCTGACGACACTGGAGGACAGGAGTTGACAAGGTGGACAGAGACAGGATGTTCCAGAGAGGGAACACAGAAACAAGGGGTCACAATTGGAAGTTGAAGACTCAGGTGAGTCAAAGGGATGTTAGGAAGTATTTCTTTAGTCACAGAGTTGTCAGGAAGTGGAATAGTCTGGCAAGTGAGGTAGTGGAGGCAGGAACCATACATAGTTTTAAGACGAGGTATGAGAAAGCTCATGGAGCAGGGAGAGAGAGGACCTAGTAGCGATCAGTGAAGTGGCGGGGCCAGGAGCTAAAAATCGACCCTTGCAACCACAAGTAGGTGAGTACAAATGTGTGAGTACACACACACATACACCGCAGAACACACATACCTCGAAAATGGGAATAGAATCTTAATATGACTCGACACCTGCAAAAACAAATAGGTGAGTACACATACACACACACACAGGGCCAGGAGCTGAGTCTCGACCCCTTCAACCACAAATAGGTGAGTACACACACACACACACACACACACACACACACACACACCGCAGAACACACAAGCCTCGAAAAGGGGAATAGAATCTTAAGTTACCTCCCCACAATGTTAAACAAACACCAAGACAAACACAGGGAGGAACATAGAGGCAAACACTGAGACGAATGTCTAGATATACTGGGATAAAACATCAGGACAAACACTGTAGTGAACACCAGGATAAACACTAGTTAACACTATGACAAACACTGTAGTTAACAATGTGATAAACTCTGTAGTTAACACTATGAAAAACACAGTAGGTAACACCAGGATAAACACTGTAGTTAACACCAGGACAAACACTGTAGTTAACACCATGACAAACACTGTAGTTAGCACCAGGATAAACACTGTAGTTAACACCAGGATAAACACTGTAGTTAACACCAGGATAAACACTGTATTTAACACCAGGACAAACACTGTAGTTAACACTAGGACAAACACTGTAGTTAACACCAGGACAAACACTGTAGTTAACACCAGGACAAACACTGTAGTTAACACCAGGATAAACACTGTAGTTAACACCAGGATAAACACTGTATTAACACCAGGAAAAACACTGTAGTTAGCACCAGGACAAACACTGTAGTTAACACCAGGATAAACACTGTAGTTAACACCAGGACAAACACTGTAGCTAACACCAGGATAAACACTGTAGTTAACACCATGACAAACACTGTAGTTAACACCAGGACAAACACTGTAGTTAACACCAGGACAAACACTGTAGTTAACACCAGGACAAACACTGTAGTTAACACCAGGACAAACACTGTAGTTAACACCATGACAAACACTGTAGTTAACACCAGGATAAACACTGTAGTTAACACCAGGACAAACACTGTAGTTAACACCAGGACAAACACTGTAGTTAACACCATGACAAACACTGTAGTTAACACCAGGACAAACACTGTAGTTAACACCAGGACAAACACTGTAGTTAACACCAGGACAAACACTGTAGTTAACACCAGGACAAACACTGTAGTTAACACCAGGACAAACACTGTAGTTAACACCAGGACAAACACTGTAGTTAACACCAGGACAAACACTGTAGTTAACACCAGGACAAACACAGTAGTTAACACCACCAGGGTGAATCCTACAATACCACAGAGATACAACATGGAATACGACCCTCGGAACACTGAAGTAGATTCTTCACATAATGTTTCTAGCACAGTTCCAAGTTCGTCTAGGTTAAATTAAGCTAGGCTGGGTTAGGTTAGGTTAGATGAAGCTAGGCTAGGTTAGGTTAGTTTATTTGAGGTTAGGTTAGGTTAGGTTTGGTTAGGTTAGGTTATTTGAGGTTATGTTAGGTTAGGTTTGGTTAGGTTAGGTTAGGTTAGGTTAGGTTAGGTTATTTGAGGTTATGTTAGGAGCTTTGTCAAGCTGTTATGGCTTGACATGTCAGAGTTAAATGAAGACTTTTACTCTGAAGTTAAGAAGAGTTACACAATAATATAAAATAAGAACATAATATAATAATATAACAATAATATAATATAATAATATAAGAAACTAAGTATTTTTTCCAACAACTCGAGAAGGATATTTCTGATCGGTTTCAAACCTTTGCTGTAAGGAAGTTTCGTTTTGCTAATGGGTTTTTTAAGTCTAAATCTGGCAATTTTGCAAAACAAATTTTTTGATTGGTTTCTGTGTGATAACTGAAAAATGTCTCTTGTTATCGGCTTCAAACTTGCAAGGCTGGCACATCTTAGGAAAAAAAGAGGATCAAAGTTGGCTTTGATCTCTGTAAATGATAATTTGCTAATTTTATTGAAAAAAAAATTGTAAAACAAAAATAATTTGGGTTTCCACACAGTAACTGCCTTTACCGACCGGCTTCAAACTTTCACTGGTACTGTGTCTTGCTGGTGGGTCGTGAGGGTGGTTCGTGCTGGTGGGTAGTGCTGGTGGGTCGTGAGGGTGGGTCGTGAGGGTGGATCGTGAGGGTGGGTCGTGAGGGTGGATCGTGAGGATGGGTCGTGAGGATGGGTCGTGCGGGTGGGTGCTGGCTGCCCACCTTCATTTTATTACCTTCAAAAAATACTTCCATAGTGTGCGTGTGTATATGGCTGAGACTGTATGTACGTGTGTATGCAATGTATGTATGTATGCATGGTATATATGTATGATGTATATATGTTTACATTTATGTTTGTTTGCTTTTATACATGTTTGTGTATGTGTGTGCGTGTGTGTGTATATGGATTGTATGGATGCATGTATGAATGAATATATAAGTGTATGTATGTATGCACGTATGTGTGTACTGCATGTATGTATGTATGAATCAATCATACACTATCATCCCAACGATGACCATCACCACAACAGTCACCACAACAATCACCACCATTACCACTGTCACCACAACAGTCACCATCGTCACCACAACAATCACCACCATCTCCACAACAATCACCACTGTCACCACAACAATCACCACCGTCACCACAACAATCACCACCGTCACCACAACAATCACCACCGTCACTACAACAATCACCACCGTCACCACCATTACCACTGTCACCACAACAATCAACAATCATGTGTCAGTGTATTATATATGACTCTACAATCAATAACAATACAAGTTAGTCACTCGGTGATTCCCTAAATTGTGAAGTCAATGACAAGATTATATTTAAAGTCTGGTAGTAACCAGTTTCAAGAATTATATATATAAAACAGAGTAGAGATCACCTGAACATGTCGCTCCCTCTACCAACCTTCTCCTACTAATACTTTACCAAAATTTGAAGCCAATTAGACAGGGAGTTCTGAAGTTTTAAACGTAAACTCAGAAGATATGAAAGTATTATTATTATTATTATTATTGTTGTTGTTGATGATGATGTGGAAAATTTTGAATTTTCATAAATTCACCATGTGTAAATTTGAATAATACAATAATTGCAGAATAAAATGTGATGCTGATTTGACCCTTTCTAGAAATTTCAAGTGAGTGGGGCGGGGTGTAGAGCAGCTGCTAAGTGACGCCAGGGAGGAGATGCCATATTTAATTTAATGTGTGAGCACTGGTCTGTGGTGTGCAATGTGATTGGGTATTCTCGAAGGCCAAATTGAGGTGTTTCGGCCTGAATTTGTAATAGGAATCTGTGTTGATGTGCCCTGCTGAAGAATTGGGACAGGAAATTTGCGGGACCTTAAGAATTACATGTGGATGGTGGAAGATAAATGCAGACATCACTCACAGGAAAGTACACTATTAGTCCTTGCATTTAGATCACTAGCTGGCCAGTATAGGGTCTAGGTGTTAGGTATGTGTTGTGGTGTGATCCATCTACAGTAATTAAATGGTAAGTGGTAATACAAAGTTCTTTTCTAATAACACTATTGTATTATATGAATTGTACTAATAGTTATATTTTTGTGTACCCAGCAAGTAAACCAAAATAACATACAGTCCACACAACTTTAATTTATCAGAGTAGATTGTTTTAATATTATAATTATTAATTTAATGTCAGGTCTAGCTTTTTGTGAGAGTGAAGAAGTGAGCAGTCAAAGGAGTAGCAGTTCAGCGACCTACTGTGACTAAGTCCCACTTACCTCACCCAAATTACTTTCAGGTAATAATTCAGGTGATGTCCTGTAAACCTCCTACAAGTGATTTACTCAGATAATAATAATATTATTATTATTATTATTATTAATAAAAATAATAATAAAAATATTAATAATAATTTTCACAATTATTATTATCATGAGGTCTGCTAAACCTGTAAGGATTATACAGCGCCTTTAGGGGGGGGGAGGGGTTGGAAGGCATGCAGACTTAATTCAGGGAACTGGAGCACAGATCCAATTCCCTAGATCAAGAGCCCCTCACCAGCATCAAGGAACTTCTTCTGAGAGCGGAGATGGTATGAGAAACTGTTACTGACAGGTGGCCGGCTCTGGCATGAAGCCGTGCAGTATTTAAGGGTTCACTCAACCATATAAAGAGAGCTTAAAATATTTTTTTTTTTTGCAGTTGTATTTGTTTAAAGGTCTTGACAATCCTGTACGAAACAAAATGATTATGTTTTTTTAAAGACAGTCAAATTTAATGAAAATTCCAACGATTCCAAGTTTTAAACAAAATATTTATCACATTGATAAATTTGCCTCACATAAGCTAAACTGACTCGGTATTATCTTGCATTAAAAAAACTGAAATGTGTGGCAAAACTTTATTACATATTTCTACGATTCACAGAGGATTGAAACATTTTCTGACACACTTCATTTTTTTAGCTAAAATACTTTTAATTGAAACTACAACTGCATTTTATGTGAAAACATAAGATACATCAGTCATTAAATATTGAAGTCATTCAGAAGAAGCAGACAACTATATTTTAGTTGTGATGATTAAACGGGAATCAAAATTCCACACAACAGAGTCTACTCCTATCTGCTGGAATATTATTCTCTGTTGTCGTCGAATTAAGAGACAATTTTTTTTCAGCATTTGAATTTCCGCCACCGATAGTTTTGTAAGTTTTCTGAGAGAGTCCAGGATGCTGGGAATGGAGTTCATGGTCATAGGGCATGTCAACACGACAGTTGTTCATAAAATCTCTTCCGTTATACGTGTTGAAAATTTGAATCCGAGCGCATGAGGCGTTCTCGAGTTATAAGGTAAATAAAATCGAAAAGTTTGAGGAAGAAAAGAAAATTCAGGCAATGTCTTATACACCTTCCTTCACACACACACACACACACACACACACACACACACAGATGGGTGGCTCAGGGGGGGTGTCTACAAGGAAGAAGATGGCCGATCAGGGAAGGCAACAGTGGGAGGAGGAAATTTCTAGGAGGGAGAAGGAGTGGGAGAGGAAGATATTGGTGATCACCGAGGAGCTCGATGAAAGGGAAAAGGAATGGGAGAGGAAGCTATTGGTGATCAGCGAGGGAATGGAGAAGAGGATAGCTGAGGAGAGTAGAAAATGGGTAATGCAAGCCAAAAAAGCGGAAGCCAGGATCCAGACCCTAGAAGAGAAGCTGCAGGGACTGACACAGAATAGAGACAACAGTACCTGGCAGGAAACAACGCTTGGGGCTTGTGCACCAGGCACAGCCAAAGGGAATGAGGAGAAAGGAGGAGAACTCGGGTACGCACAGGCACTGGCAGGCACACATGGGGCCCGAAGCAAGACGAGCAGGATAACAACACACGAGAGGGATATAGAAGAAGCAGCCAGGGTCACGAAGAGCACCACAGGAACAACGAATGGGAGCGCAGAAACAACGTATGAGAGGGTAGACAAAACAGCAGACACGCTAAACATGGAGACCCCAACAACACACTGCAGCGGACAGGGACGTAAGAGCAGACCGGACACACAAAGGAACACGGGGATTACATTCATGACAGCACCAGGAGAGGATAATGCACCTTTGACAAGGCAATGGGAGACACAGTGGGAGGAGGAAAGGAAGAAGTCGATGTTCATCTATGATAGAGACAACAGTACCTGGCAGGAAACAACGCTTGGGGCTTGTGCACCAGGCACAGCCAAAGGGAATGAGGAGAAAGGAGGAGAACTCGGGTACGCACAGGCACTGGCAGGCACACATGGGGCCCGAAGCAAGACGAGCAGGATAACAACACACGAGAGGGATATAGAAGAAGCAGCCAGGATCACGAAGAGCACCACAGGACCAACGAATGGGAGCACAGAAACAACGTATGAGAGGTAGACAAAACAGCAGACACGCTAAACATGGAGACCCCCACAACACACTGCAGCGGACAGGGACGTAAGAGCAGACCGGACACACAAAGGAACACGGGAATACAGTCATGACAGCACCGGGAGAGGATAATGCACCTGTGACAAGGCAATGGGAGACACAGTGGGAGGAGGAAAGGGAGAAGTCGATGTTCATCTATGGCCTGAAGGAAGTCGAAGGAGACACCCACGACAGAAGGAAACAGGAGGAGACAGAAC
>WNWK01042949.1:0-12500 GCA_009830355.1 Cherax destructor | reverse complement strand
TGGGCTCCTACTTAAACAAGATGGGTCCTACACAGATGACAACTAGGAAATGAGTGAGCTACTCAAGTGCCAATATGACTCGGTTTTTAGCGAGCCCCTAATCAAACTGACAGTCGAAGACCTAAATTATTTTTTAATGAGAGACACACAGAATTTCGTAGAATCGAACCTATCTGATATTATCTTGACGCCAAATGACGTCAAAAAGGCGATAAACGACATGCTCATGCACTCTGCCCCAGGTCCAGACTCATGGAACTTCGTGTTCATCAAAAACTGCAGGAATCCCCTATCATGTGCTTTTAGCATCCAATGGAGAGGGAGCATGGACACAGGGGTCGTCCCACAGCTGCTAAAAATAACAGACATAGCCCCACTCCACAAAAGGGGCAGTAAAGTAATAGCAAAGAACTACAGACCGATAGCGCTAACGTCTCATATCATAAAAATCTTTGAAAGGGTTCTAAGAAGTAATATCGCCACCCTTCTAGATACCCATCAGTTACACAACCCAGGGCAGCATGGGCTTAGAGCAGGTAGCTCCTGTCTGTCCCAACTACTGGACCACTATGACAAGATCCTGGATGCTCTAGAAGACAAACAAAATGCAGATTTAGTATACATAGACTTTGCAAAAGCCTTTTTCAAGTGTGACCATGGTGTAATAGCGCACAAAATGCGTGATAAAGGAATAAAAGGAAAAGTTTGTAGATGGATCTATAATTTCCTAACTAATAGAACACAGAGAGTAGTAGTAAACAGAGTAAAGTCTGAGGTGGATACGGTGAAAAGCTCTGTTCTACAAGGCACAGTACTCCCTCCCATCCTGTTCCTCATCCTCATATCTGACATAGACAGGGATGTAAGCCACAGCACCGTGTCTTCCTTTGCAGATGACACCCGAAATTGCATGACAGTGTCATGTCATTGAAGACACCGCTAGACTCCAGGCGGACATTAACCAAATCTTTATATGGGCTGCAGAAAACAATATGAAGTTCAATGATGAGAAATTTAAATTACCCTGATATGGAAAACATCAGGAAATTATAACTATATCGGAGTATAAAACAAATTCCAGCCACACAATGGAGTGAAAACTAATGTAAAGGACCTGGGAGTGATCATGTCAGAGGATCTTACCTTCAAAGGCCATAACATTGTGTCAATCGCATCTGTTAGAAAAATGACAGGATGAATAATGAGAACCTTCAAAACTAGGGATGCCAATCACATGATGACACTCTTCAGGTCACTTGTTCTATCTAGGCTGGAATATTGCTGCACACTAACAGCACCTTTCAAGGCAGGTGAAATTGCTGACCTAGAAAATGTAGAGAGAACCTTCACGGCACACATAACTGCGATAAAACACCTCAATTACTTGGAACGCTTGAAGTTCCTTAACCTGTACTCCATGGAATGCAGGCGGGAGAGATACATGATTATATGCACTTGGAAAATCCTAGAGGGATTAGTACCAAACTTGCACATGAAAATTACTCCCTACGAAAGCAAAAGACTCGGCAGACGATGCAACATCCCCCCAATGAAAAGCAGGGGTGCCACTAGCACCCCTGCACGTTAGGAGACAACACAAGTGTCAGGGGCCCAAGACTGTTCAACTGCCTCCCAGCATACATAAGGGGGATTACCAATAGACCCCTGGCTGTCTTCAAGCAGGCACTGGACAGGCACCTAAAGTCAGTACCTGACCAGCCAGGCTGTGGTTCGTTCGTTGGACTGCGTGCGGCCAGCAGTAACAGCCTGGTTGATCAGGCCCTGAGCCACCATGAGGCCTGGTCACAGACCGGGCCGCGGGGGCGTTGACCCCCTGAACTCTCTCCAGGTAAACTCCAGGTAAACTGGACAAGCACCTAAAGTCAGAACCTGACCAGCTGGGCTGTGGTTCGTACGTCGGTTTGCGTGCGGCCAACAGTACAGCCTGGTTGATCAGGCCCTGATCTACCATGAGTCCTGGTCACAGACCGGGCCGCGGGGGCGTTGATCCCCGGAACACTCTCCAGGTATACATGAATTAATGTGTTCATTTAGTTTAATATCTTTATTATGCACCCCATACCCATCCTGTGGGAGGTAGTCAAAAGATTACAGAGGTACATAATGGGTCCAGGGACTGGACCCCAAAGTTTTGATAGCTGAACAAGTTACAAAGGTAATGAACTCAGGTAGATCTGGTCACAATCATTACAAGTTACAAAGGTATTTACAGATTACAGAGGTATATAATGGGTCCAGGGACTGGGCCCCAAAGTTTTGATAGCTGATCAAGGTACAAAAGTAATGAACTCACAAGTTTCAAAGGTAATAAATCATGTAAGTATGTAAATTTACTTACGTTTATATATGGTTACAATCATGAACAAATTATAAAGTAATGAGCAATTCACTAGTCCACACCCGGTCACAACTGTGATGAGTTATCAGTGCAAATATTAATTGTTTGGGTCTCACACACACACTCACAATTGGAAGTTGGAGACTCAGATGAGTCAAAGGGATGTTAGGAAGTATTTCTTCAGTCATAGACTTGTTAGGAAGTGGAATAGAATAATCTAGCAATTGATGTAGTGGAGGCAGGAACCATACATAGCTTTGAGACGAGGTATGATAAAGCTCATGGAGCAGGGAGACACACACACACACACACACACACATACAGCCCCCAGTGGCCTAGTGGGTAAAGCTCTTGCTTCACGCACGGAGGGGCCGGGTTCAATTCCCGGTGGGGCAGAAACATTTCGAAGTGTTTCCTTACATACACATACACACACACACATATATACAACAGGCCTAGTGTCTAATTGACATGTGCCTAGGACAAAATGGTAACTAACACACGGTGGCCTGGTGGCTAAAACTCTCGCTTCAAGCACGGAGGGCCCGGGTTCAATTCCCGGCGGGGCAGAAACATTTCGAAGTGTTTCCTTACACACACACACATACAACAGACCTAGTGTCTAATCGACATGTGCCTAGGACAAAATGGTAACTAACACACACATTCACATACACAGCGAGGTGTCAGAGTGGGCGCCTGCAACGAGAGGGGAGCCACAGGGATCAGTCCTAGGACCGGTGCTGTTTCTAGTATTTGTGAACGACATGACGGAAGGAATAGACTCCGAAGTGTCCCTGTTTGCAGATGATGTGAAGTTGATGAGAAGAATTCAGTCGGACGAGGACCAGGCAGAACTACAAAGGGATCTGGACAGGCTGCAAGCCTGGTCCAGCAATTGGCTCCTGGAGTTCAACCCCACCAAGTGCAAAGTCATGAAGATTGGGAAGGGCAAAGAAGACCGCAGACGGAGTACAGCCTAGGGGGCAGAGACTGCAAACCTCAATCAAGGAAAAGACCTTGGGGTGAGTATAACACCAGGTACATCTCCTGAGGCGCACATCAACCAAATAACTGCTGCAGCATATGGGCGCCTAGCAAACCTAAGAACAGCATTCCGACATCTTAATAAAGAATCGTTCAGGATCCTGTACACTGTGTACGTTAGGCCCATACTGGAGTATGCAGCACCATTTTGGAACCCACACCTAGCCAAGCACGTGAAGAAGCTCGAGAAAGTGCAAAGGTTTGCAACAAGACTAGTCCCGGAGCTAAGGGGTATGTCCTACGAGGAGAGGTTAAGGAAAATCGACCTGACGACACTGGAGGACAGGAGAGATAGGGGGGACATGATAACAACATATAAGATACTGAGAGGAATTGACAAAGTGGACAGAGACAGAATGTTCCAGAGATGGGACACAGCAACAAGGGGACACAGTTGGAAGTTGAAGACTCAGATGAATCACAGAGATGTTAGGAAGTGTTTCTTCAGTCACAGAGTGGTCGGGAAGTGGAATAGTTTAGGAAGTGACGTAGTGGAGGCAGGCTCCATACATAGCTTTAAGAAGAGGTATGATAAAGCTCATGGCGCAGGGAGAGTGACCCAGTAGCGGCCAGTGAAGAGGCGGGGCCAGGAGCTATGACTCGACCCCTGCAACCACAACTAGGTGAGTACAACTAGGTGAGTACACACACACACACACACACACACATACATACAACAGGCCTAGTGTCAAATCGACATGTGCCTAGGACAAAATGGTAACTAACACACACAAAGAGACACACACACACACAGACACACACACAGAAGGGTTCGAGGAGACATGATAACGACATACAAAATACTGCGGGGAATCGACAAGGTAGATAGTGACAGGATGTTCCAGAGAGGAAACACAGAAACAAGGGGACACAACTGGAAGCTGAAGACTCAGATGAGTCAGAGGGATGTTAGGAAGCAATTCTTCAGCCATAGAGTAGTTAGGAAGTGGAATAGTTTAGCGAACGATATAGTGGAGGCGGGAACCATACATAGTTTTAAGACAAGGTATGATAAAGCTCATGGAGCGGGGAGAGCAGAGACCCAGTAGCGAACAGTGCAGAGGCGGAGCCAGGAGCTGAGTCTCGACCCCTGCAACCACAATTAGGTGAGTACAATTAGGTGAATTAGGTAAGTACACACAGACACACACACACACGCCCCGATGGCATGGTGGCTAGCGCTCCTGCTTCATGCACGGAGGGCCCGGGTTCAATTCCCGGCGGGGCCGAAACATTTCGAAGTGTTTCATTACACGCACACACACACACACACACATACATACAACAGGCCTAGTGTCTAATCGACATGTGCCTAGGACAAAATGGTAACTAACACACACGTCTGTAATATACCACTGTGGATAAAATACTTTGACATATCTTGAACATTTCTGAGTGAGTTGTCTCTGAATTCATTAATTTTATCGCACTCCAGTACATAATGACGCAGGGTGTGACAATAATCCAACTGGCAAAGTTTACATCTTGTTTGGTCTACATCTGGTGGTGGTGATTTAACCTGCCAAAGATATTTGTAACCCAGCCAGAGGCGGGCGGTAGTGACATCCAAGAGTCTGCTTATTTTGTTTGATGCACCATAGACATGTGGCTCCTCCTGCATGATAGAATGATGATAGATGGACTGACTGGTGTCAAACTCCCTGAGTCTTAAGTCAATAAAATTCAGTTGAAGTTCTTTTCGTATTATTGTTCTCAAACTGCTAACTGACAAGCCAAGATTGTAATCTATCCCCTCTTTGAAAGCATAAAACTTAGCCAATTTATCAGTTCTATCATGCATCTGAAGACCAATGTGAGATGGAATCCACAGCATGTGCACTCTGACTCTACTATCCAGAATCCTACCATACCTGTGCCTGGCTTCTGACACGAGCATGCTACAAGTTATACTTGATGAGTTGAGAGCATTTATGGATGACAGAGAATCAGTTACAATTAGAGAGTTAACCTAAGGTTAACTCTCTAATTGTAATTAAAGATAGTTTGTAATTAAAGATAGTTATGTTATTGTTGGATTTGAGTAGTGTTTTAGCCTGTTCTGCTGTGTAGTAATGACAGTTGTTGTTAGGTTCATGTAAGTCATTTAATAGAAGGTTGGTTTCAGGATCAATGTTTGGAATTATAAGATTTAGTGTGATTCTATAATTAAACTTAAAATTAGAACAACACAAGTAGACCTAAGAATAGGACAGAGCTGGATACTGCTGAAGCTGCCGGTGGACCTTACAAACCCAACAAGAAGAGGAAGGCGTCCTGGCAAATTTTTAATGTACACTTTTATTGCATTTGGTGAATGAGTTTTCAAGTTATTTAGTTAATTGTTCAGGTGCGCTGGCCCAAATAATTATGTGAGAAATAATATATGTCGTCCACACTCGTCATTTGCTTGAGGGAAAGAATTTGTTAGTCTGATTCAAGTTGAGGAAAGAGCAATTATATTGATGGGGAAGCACTAAACCCGTGTGCTTCATACAGTGCCTGGAAAATGGGATATAATATCTTCAGGAGACGTGCCTTGATGCCGGTGAAGGACTATTGATCAAAATAATTGGAGCTAAGCTCCTTTTCCAAAGACTCCAATGGAAATAAGTCACGGTGCCCCTTGGCCTGGTGGCTAAAGCTCTCACTTCACACGGCGAGGGTCTGGGTTCGATTCCCAGCGAGGGTAGAAACATTGGGCGTTTCTTTACACCTGTTGTCTATGTTCACTATCAGTAAAATGGGTACCTGGGAGTTAGTCAACTGGTGTGGGTCGCATCCTGGGACAAATCTGACCTAATTTGCTCGAAATGCTCTGCAAAAACAAGTGACTTTCTATATAGTAATGTCATTGATGTCAGCTAAGACTGTATACCTGGATTATACCTGAAGAGGGTTCCGGGGGTCAACGCCCCCCGCAGACCGGTCTGTGACCAGGCCTCATTGTGGATCAGGGCCTGATCAACCAGGCTGTTACTGTTGGCAGCAGGCAAACTGATGTACGAACCACAGCCCGGCTGGTTAGGTACTGACTTTAGGTGCTTGTCCAGTGCCTGCTTGAAGACAGCCAGGGTCTATTGGTAATCCCCCTTATGTATGCTGGGAGGCAGTTGAACAGTCTTGGGCCCCTGACACTTATTGTGTTGTCTCTTATCGTGCTAGAGGCACCCTGCTTTTCATTGGGGGGATGTTGCATTGTCTGCCGAGTCTTTTGCTTTCATAGGGAGTGATTTTCGTGTGCAAGTTTGGTGCTAATTCCTCTAGGATTTTCCAAGTGTATATAATAATAATAATAATACAGTGGTACCCCAGTTTACGTAATTAATTCGTTCCAGAATGCTGTTACCAAACGAATTTGTTCCATTAAGGAATAATGTAAATTAGATTAGTTCTTTTAGACCCAAAAATACACTTACATAATTGTTCGAGTTTGGAGTAGTACGTAAACCGGTAGTCCACTGTATTTTTATTTCATTGCAAGTTTACATCAAGATTTTGTAATTACAATCATGAACTGAAGTGCAAAGAGAGCCACTATCATGCCAAGAGCCACTATCATGCCAAGAGCCACTATCATGCATGAACTTAGGCAACAGGAATGGGAACAATTCGTTAGTGGATTAAATAGGTCTACCCCTTTAAGTCTGGCATGGAAAGGTATAAACAAAATAACCAGGAAAAAGACTGGCAATGTTGCTCATCCCTTACCACTTGAAAAAAGCAAATGACCTCATAAATGACTGGTCCAAAATCTCCAGGGATGAAAACCTGCCTTCTCATATTAGAAAAAACATAGAGAGGGCTTCTGAAGAAATGTTGAAACTGATTAATTTTATGAGCCAAAATATTGATGAGAGTGATTGCCTCTTCACCCAGTATGAATTAGATAATGCATTAACTAAAGGTCGATCAACTGCTCCTGGAGAGGATGGTATAACCTATGATATTCTCAGAACTCTAAGGCACGTGCCTGATAATCCTTTGTTGGCACTGTATACGTAATACCAGTTACATTGAGGGAGTTCTTCCTACTTCCTGGACCAATAGTCTCATTGTGCCTATCCCTAAAGCCCCAACAGCCTGATACATTTAGACCGATCTCCTTAACTATTGTCTTTGTAAAATTTTTGAAAGAATGATACTTAACAGACTGTCTACCTGGAGTCTACCTGGAGAGAATTCCAGGGGTCAAGCACCGCGGCCCGGTCTATGACCAGGCCTCCTGTTGGACCAGAGCCTGATCAACCAGGCTGTTACTGCTGGCCGCACACAGTCCAACGTACGAACCACAGCCCGGCTGATCAGGTACCGACTTGAGGTGCCTGCCCAGTGCCTGCTTGAAGACAGCCAGGGGCTTGTTGGTAATCCCCCTGATGTATGCTGGGAGGCAGTTGAACAATCTTGGGCCCCTGACACTTATTGTGTTGTCCCTCAACGTGCTAGTGGTACCCTGCTCTTCATTGGGGGATGTTACATCGCCTGCCGAGTCTTTGCTTTGTAGGGAGTGATTTTTGTGTGCAAGTTTGGTACTAAGCCCTCAAGAATTTTCCATGTGTATATAATAATGTATCTCCCGCCTGCATTCTAGAGAGTACAGGTTTAGGAACTTCAAGCGTTCCCAGTAGTTGAGGTGGTTTATCGCACTTATGCGTGCGGTGAAGGTTCTCTGCACATTTTCAAGGTCAGCAATTTCACCCGCCTTGAAAGGTGCAGTTAGTGTGCAGCAATATTCCAGCCTAGATAGAACAAGCGATCTGTAAAGTGTCAACATGGGCTTGGCATCTCTGGTTTTGAAGGTTCTCGTTATCCATCCTGTCATTTTTCGAGCAGATGCAATTGCTACATTGTTATAGTCCTTGAAGGTGAGATCCTCTGACATGATCACTCCCAGGTCTTTGACATTAGTTTTTCGCTCTATTGTGTGGTTGGAATTAGTTTTGTCCTCCGATGAGATTTTAATTTCTTCACGTTTTCCGTATCTGAGTAATTGAAATTTCTCATCATTGAACTTCATATTGTTTTCTGCAGCCCATTTAAAGATTTGGTTTATGTCTGCTTGGAGTCTTGCAGTGTCTTCAACGGTGGACACTGTCATACAGATTCGGGTGTCATCTGCAAAGGAAGACACAGCACTGTGGCTTATATGTACTATAGAATCAGACACCAACTCTCCCCCTCCCTCTATGGGTACATGAAAGGTAAAAGTGTGCAGAACTGTATTTCCACCTTTCTCACCGCACACACCTCTACTAGTTTTACCACATTTCTTGATCTAAAATCTGCATTTGATATCGCGAACAGAACTGTTATACTACATGAACTAGCCAAAATGAATATTGGTGGTAGCCTACTCTGCTAGATAATAGGATACCTGTCAAACAGAGTATCCTCTGTCCTCTACCAAGGCTTTAGAAGCGAGTCTAAAGAAATGTCCTTAGGTACACCACAGGGAGGAGTTCTCAGTCCCATGCTATTTAATATTCTGATTAATGCTCTCCTAAATGCTCTACCTACCTCACCTAAACATATAGCCATAAGCTATGCTGATGACATCATGATCCATACAACAGGGCATAAAAAGATGAGTACTGTTCTTAATGAAGTTCAAGCAATTTGTAATCGACTATGCCTCGTAATATCTTCCTCTAAAACAAAGATATTAACAAGCAAACGACATCCCCCACCCATTTATTTGCAGGGTGAAAACATTAGCTACGTTAAAACTTACAGATATCTTGGTGTAAATGTACCCTTTAACAAATCCACTATACCACAACTAAATAAGAAATGCAAAGATAGGCTAAATGCTCTTAAAGCTGTTGTGGCTACAACCCCACCTATGGTGCTAATGTGAGAATTGTGAGAATGATGTACATAGCCTATGTTAGGTTCTTAATTGATTATGCTGCTCCCATGTTGATATTAGCTAGAAAAGTTCTCTCCGACCCTTGGAATTAATGAAAATGAAGCTCTCAGAATTATTCTTGGTGTCCCAAATCTACAAAGATTCTTAATATGAGGAAAGGAGCTTGGTATTTCTAGTATCAGTGATAGGATTGTTGAGATTTAATACTGTACTTGGTATTAGAATGTTAAGAAATTAACCAGACACTGTCACAATGAATCTTACTAAATGTCTAGAAGTAAATATTCACAGATCTAAATGGATTGTGAAAACATGCAATTACATTAAGTTTTACAACCTGCATGAATTATATCACTAGGCAACAAGAGCATTTCACCCCTCCATGGAAGATGTGTTCATTTAATATCACATACATATTATTATTATTATTATTATTATTACAGTGGACCCTCGGTTTTCGTTGAAAATTCTTTCCAGAATGCTGTTTGAGTGTAGTTATCGAACGAATTTGTTCCCATAAGGACAAATGTAAATTAGATTAGTCATTTCAGATCCCCAAAAATACACTTACAAAAGCACTTATGAAAATACACTTACATAATTGTTCGATTTTGGAGGTGAACGAAAACCGAGGGTCCACTGTACCTGCAAGCCCCTCCCAAGAAGCTCATTGCTAGTACGTAATCCCTTCCCTAAATCACTTGTTAAAGCAATTGCTCAAGAAGAAATTTCTTGCCTAGCTGGTAGTAATAAGTTATCACAAGTTATATACATTGTTGGATCTAAACAGGAGTCTTCTGGCAGGGCTGCATCTGCTCTTGTTGCCACCTCCCTAGTTAAGAACAATAATAAATTTGTTGAACTAGGCATAAGGATTAACAACTGGGCATCTACACTGCAAACTGAATTGTTTGCAATCCTACTGGCACTAAAGCTAACCTATGACACTGAGCTTGACTCTATCATCATTACTGATTCTATGTCATCACTGAAGGCTCTTGACTCGTATAATGACTCGAACAGCATGCTCATTGGAGAAGCCAAGTATAGATACTCAAAAATCCGGCACAAAGGAATTAAGGTACAATTGCTATGGATCCCATCACACGTTGGATTACTCCTTCATGATAAAGTTGATATGTTAGCCAAGAAGAGTACCCAGAAGGAGAATGTAGAATATAACTTTGGTATATTAGTGTCTCACATCAGGAATAATATTAGGGAAAGTAAATAATGAAAATGATTGCTATAGGAATGCAGTTAGAAGCTGAGTAGATCTATAACCCACTATGATAACATGAACACAGATAAGCATGTTTATGGAGCCACTTGCAATGTGAACAGACTGACTGATGTTGTAGTGGCCAGGCTTAGGCTTGGCTACAAGTACTTCTGGCAGTTTGGTGATGATCAAACTAAATACAAATTATGTGATCAGGCATATGGTCACTGTCTTGAACACTATGTGCTTAATTGTCCACTTATTGAGGAATACAGAGATCTTCTTCTTTCAAATGTCGGGCGTCTCCTACCGAGGCAGGGTGGCCCAAAAGGAAAAAGAAAGTTTCTCCTTTTACATTTAGTATATATACAGGAGAAGGGGCATTTTAGTCGCCTCTTACGACATGATGGCTTACGGAGGAAGAATTCTGTTCCACTTCCCCATGGAGATAAGAGGAAATAAGAACAAGAACTAGTAAGAAAATAGAAGAAAACCCAGAGGGGCGTGTATATATATGCTTGTAGATGAATGTGTAGTGTGACCTAAGTGTAAGTAAAGTAGCAAGATGTCCTGAAATCTTGCATGTTTATGAGACAGAAAAAGACACCAGCAATCCTACCAGTGAATACAGAGATAGACAGTATAATAACCTATGTGACATGTCAAGATATCTTATTAATGAAAATAAGATACCAGTTATATAGCAAATTTCCTAAATTTGCTTGTAACAGATAAGTGAACTGTAGATATAAACCTCATTCCTAGGCCTTTTGTGTATCCATATGCTCTTGCACTACCGTCCACAGGATGGATATGGGGTGCACAATAAACTAGCCCTTTGGTGGCAAAATCTAAATCAAATCTCATGCCATGGCATTATGGGCAGAATAAATCTAATGGCTTATAGACTCTAACAGTGGTACGGTTTACGATGGTCTCCAAACTGCCCTTTTGTAGTTTATTTTCAAATGCTTTGTAAGGGTATTTTGGGGTCTAAAGGACTAGTCTATTTTACATTATTCCTAAGGATAAATTGTGGTAATGGCATGAACAGCATTTGGAACGAAAATAGTAACGGTCCACTGCTTGAGAAATTGATTGAGTTTGGTTAGTTAAACATTAGCATAACAGTTAATAAATTTTATAACGATAAGTTATTTAGGTGTTCTTTGTAGCGGGAATGCAATGATAAGGCTTCAGAGGCTTCTTACTTTATTTGTAATAAAGGGTGGGTACACAGGCTGTGTGTTTGTGGCCCATGGCCCGGCAGGGCCACGCCTGCAAGAGAGAGAAGAGTAGGCCTTGTTACTCTAGTGGGAGCTGCTGTGCAAGTGAGAAAGGTACATGGTGGCAGTGACTGAAGTG
Source organism: Cherax destructor (assembly GCA_009830355.1). Taxonomy (NCBI): domain Eukaryota; kingdom Metazoa; phylum Arthropoda; class Malacostraca; order Decapoda; family Parastacidae; genus Cherax; species Cherax destructor. The sequence goes on along the minus strand of WNWK01042949.1, from coordinate 641 downwards.
AGTATGCCTATAGGTGGCAGCACTAGCATGGTGCGAAATATGAACTCAGCATAGACTGTCTGCATAGACAGCATGGCTGTCTATGCAGACAGTACAGGCTGTCTACATCCGCTCGGCCACCTACCCATGGTGGACCCTGACCATGACTGGCGGTAAAAAAAAACTCGGTCTCTCTCTCTCACAAGAACAGGGCACAAAACACAAGAAAAACATACATATACATAAACATATGGACATAGAAAAAAAAACTTCCTCCAAAGAGGGAAGAAAAAAAGGTGTGCTTCGTGGTCTAAGGCAGTGAGCGTCGATGCAGCACTGCATGCCTTCCTGCATCTGAACACATACTGCAACAAGGAAAACATAGCTGCGGCTGAGCTGTGACGTAACAGGGTACGGTCTCCTCTGGGAGCGGTGAAGCAGTCATCGTAGTAGTAGCTGGAGGGTTCACTCAACCTGGGGCACAACCTGCTGGTGCCCTCGAGTGAGGCGTTGTCAGTATCGCAAGCAGGACAGGACTGGCAAGCCACTCAGGAGGACATTCTCGGCTGGTACTGTCGCTGGGGCTTCGCTGCTGGCGAGTGTGGAGTGAGTTTGCAGGGACCACTGGAACCAAAAAATCTGGAGGTTATAACAGCATACAC